>BMAW01043941.1:0-38642 GCA_019974015.1 Nephila pilipes | reverse complement strand
ATGCTCACTTGAGTGAGGATTTACATATTAAAGTGTGTGTTTATGCATCTCCAGTTGATGCCTGCATAAGAATATCCATTGCATTTGTGAAACTACAGAGCTTCTTATTACCAGACTACAATGATGGAATGTACCCACACCATCAGGGTAAAAATACCTCTAGCATGCCAGCAAAACTGTCTTATGTGAAAAAGAGATAAATCCATATACTGTCCAGATTTTCTGTGAACGTTTTTGATTTTGAAAGTTTTCATAAGCATGCACTCTTGACAACCATCGTATTTCGGTGTGTAATAACAATAAGTTTGGTAGTTCATCCTTTTCCTCATAAAGTTTAGCAAATTGTCGTGATTTAAGAGATTATACTCTAATTTGATTAATTGATTCAATACACAACTATAGTGAAAATCGTTACCGAGATATTTTGTTACTAGATGGGACGCAGAGTCCACGCACTTAGGAGTTCCAAAATTGCGGTGAGTTTCGTAAAGGGCGAATCAGTACGGTTCTGCTAGGTCTCGCTTGGATCAATATAAATAGTTATAGTAGTGGAAAATCTGCTGAAGAAAAATGTAGGTGAATATCTATGAGCGGGATAGTGGCAGCACTGTTTATTAGAAAAAAAGTTAATCACACATTTTGTCAATAGTAGAATGAGGCTATTTAAAAGCTCTAATAATAATTACGGACCTAAATAGAGAATATTGTGTGTCCTTTCACCAATCTCTACATTCTCATTATTAAAATTTTTTTAATAATATATATTGCTTAATCAAACTTCGCGCAATGTTCCTATATGTTAGTATCTTTCGATAATGTTTTTGGCACATATTACAGAATTTCTTCGATTTATAGCTTGATAAGGGGTTTGTAACCCTCCCCAAAAGTTGAAAAAATATGAATTTTATAATATTAATTTTTTGAAAAGTATTTCTTTTTTTTTCTGATAAGAGGAATGTAGACCAAAACTATTAAGGACCTATGATTCATATTAATAACAAATAACACAAGACATTCGACCATTTAATGAAACAAATTCTCTCAAGTTAGGGAGTGCCGCAATGCCTCTTATTTTAAAAGGAAATATTTCCAATAGCATCCCTAAAATAAGAATGAAAAATTCTTCCTTTATTGTGTTAAAATAGTATTTGTTTGTTGATCGCATTGTTGATAAAGGTATCCGCTAAAGGTAATAATGCCTAGCAACAATACAATTATACTTAGCGCAACAATAAAAAAATTGATGGTTATTGTATTTTTACCTTAAAATCATTTATTGTTCAAACGTTGATTTGGATGCTTCTGTGAATTGCTTATTACTTTCTTGAGTGAATTTTTGAGATATTTTCTTACTTACTTTAGTTATGATCATCGCTATGATCTTTGCGGCGTGTTTACACAACTTTCACTGTGCTTTGAGAGCTTTTGTTGGATTTTTTTATCTCCTTTACCTTATCGAGATCATCATCTTCGACTCAATGATCGAGTTTATTGATAATACCGTTACGCAATTTTTAGATAGAGTCTTTACTACTCTGGACACCACTGCTGATGCTGCTGAAATTCCCTTTCCAACGAGACAGAAGGCTTGCGAGGCTCTCGTGTCCGAACTCGTTCCTCCACAAGCAACCACGATTGTGACTGAAACTCCTAACCAACGAAATGATCAAGCGGCTACCGTACCTGTGGTGCGATCGTTCTTCGTATTTAAGATGTGCGAAACCCTTGATCTGCCAGCAACTTACGTACCACAAGAAACTGATACAGCACTTTCCTGCAAGTACTTTAAAGTAAACCGACCTGTTCCAATAGTTTACTCAGTCGCTGTATTTGAAATGTGCAAGGCACTTAAACTGGAAGCACAATTGGCTCACCAGTAAACTAAATGCTTTCAGTATGAATATATATATGGCTCAATTTCCTGTTATATGAAAAATTCAAATCTATAGATTCTTTTGATCATTATACATTCATTTACGAACGAAACATCCTATAACAGTATCAAAATCTGGCAATATTGCATATTGAATTTCACAAAACTACAATAGATCTACAAAATTTGACAAAAACTTCACAAATACCGGATTGACAAGAAGACTTCAACTCTTGATTATCAACTTCAATTCTTATTATGACTGCAGAGACGGAGAAATTGTTTCTCGAGGATTATGGATGCTATTCCAAACCCAACAAATCTTGTGACAATCTCGTGGGAGCACTTGCTGCCTGAAAACTATGGATGATATTCCAAACCCACCGAATCTTGTGACAATCTTGCGGGACGACTTGCTGCCCGAAAACTATGGATGATATTCCAAACCCACCGAATTTTGTGACTATCTCGTTGGAGGACTTGCTGCCCAAGAATCATGGAATCATTTTAAATTTACAGAATTGAAAATTGTTTTGAACCTTTGGCAAGAATAAAATATCACATTTTCAAGGAGATTTGTGACAGTTATTTGACAAAACAATTTTTTAAATATGTGAATGTAGTTACCATTCAAGTTTCAATAACTGTGATGTTTGTAATTAATTGTAAATAAATTTCCAAGCATATGGTGTAAATATTTGTCTCAGTTTCTGTCCTTTGCTTTAGAATTTCTGTAAGATTTTTTTTTGCAATTAATTGAATAAAAATAAAATATAATCAAATCCATTTTATGTCTTCAAAAGTTATATTAGTAATACCATAAAGTCCATAAGAGAATATTTACGAAAAAATTGTATCGAGTTTAACTTTAAATTAAAATATTACCTCATTTTATTTCATTAATTTGCTATGAAATCATGATGTCATTTTTGAAATGATATATTAAGATGACATTAAACTATCATCTCATATATTATATAACTTTAAATTTTATAACATTCTCTGAAGAGTTCTATTTGCCGGTCGGTTCCTGTTTTACCTCCTGCCTTAACTACGAAAGGCAAGTAACGCGTTATCGATACTCTGTATAGGCTGCCCTCGCAATAGTATCTCGCCGAACCCCACTTTTGATGCGATTTAGCAGCGCTTCGTTTTTTGTAACCAAGGTTTGAGTTAAAATAGGATTCATCCAATTTCTCCAAATCTAAGTATTGTCGCTGGTTTTCTGATAGCACACTGTCAAAATTTCGAAATTTATTTCAAAATCAATTTTGAGATGAATATCAAAATTTAACTCGTTATATGAACATAATATTGGAACGGGAGAATTTTTTTTAAAAAGAGACGTCAAAAGTAATGATTATTTAAAATAATAATAATTATCACCAACATCTTAACTAGAAAGGCTTCCATTATTATTGTTTTAAAAATTTATATGGTTAAATATATCCAAACTTTGATGCAAGATTACGATTGTGTATTCAATATGAAAATATTGTTATAAAAGGAAATTTGTTCTCGTAATTTACTTTTCAACACTACTACCAAGAAGAAAATTAGAGCCTTATAACCAACCAATAAATATTGGTAAATTTTTTAATGTATGATACCTTGTGTGAAACATACATCCTTGTGAAGGTGTACGCTGCAGAATTTTTTGCCCCCCCCCCCCACATGCTTCCTTATATTCATAAATAGCCTTCTTTTGGAATCATACCTCGATACTCGTTTCCTAACTTTCATAGTGAATGGTTCGGATATGGAATGTTTTTAGTGCTTTCATGTATTTGAGCTGTGACGCAATGCAAAGCTGCATTGTCTAAAAAATTTGAATTATGCACCTCAAATGCATTAAACAGAGCCCAGTTTACGAACTTACTGTCTCTATTCCTTTCATATATTTATTATAATCAATCAGTGCGTTGAATCCTGCTTTCAGTTATATACAAACATAATTTTACGCTATCGGTATCAAGTAACAGTTCGCGAGGAACGTAATTTTATGTGATCTTCAAACTGTGATAAGATAAATTGTCATTTGCTTATTAAAGTGGCTTTGAGGATAATTAAAATGTATTGGAGAAATTGTTTTGATTAGGTGGTTAAATATTAACTCTCACTATAAATATGCATGTATAATCCCATCCAGCTCTAGATCCACCAAAATGCAAACCAATGTACAAAATCTTATGCCGTGAACTCACCAAAGAGGGACAAAACGTAATTTTCCTCCTCCATGCGAGGCTTTGAAATTCGTTTTGGACGTATTTTGCCAAATTCATTTCGCCTTACCTTTAAAGGCTTAACTTTTTGATTTTTCATTAACGAAGGTTGTGATGACACAATGAACGTTGATAGAAAATTTTATGGCTCTTAGAGAATCTCGATCTTACCCTTAGGGTTGAGGCATTTCCCATTGAGACATTCGTTCAAAAGGGGGTGGTTAAGAAATTCTTTAATTCCCTTCAAGAAGTGTACTGAGTATCAGTAAATATCTGTATGTTAACTTGGTTTCATTCTTAACATTCTTAAACATTCTTTGATGTAGTCTTAGTGATATAACCACTTATTTAAATGAGCTAAAAAGCTTATTTGAAGTTCCATCGTCGAAAATAAAATAGATCATACACTCCCTTGTGATTTAATATTAATTTGAAGCTTTAAAAAATTGGGGTGAGTGAGGGGTATCAGCACTTTTTTATATAGTTGGTCAAAAAACTTTTTCTGTACTTTTTTTTTTGCTTGGTTAACTCCTATTCTCTGCGTCATATTTGTATGGTTTTCTTAACTCATATTTTTTCCCTTCACATTAAAATTATCAAGTGAAATTAAGATTTTATAAAATATCTCTAAATCTCTAAAAATATCCCTAAACAAATATCTATAAAATATCTGTTAAATTCAAATAATATATAAAAACAATGAAGGTATTATTTTGTTATTTAAATCAATGCTTTCAGTTTTTAAGATAATGATTATTTACTTATAACAGGCCTAGCCAATCCGCGGCCGCGGAGCTGGATCATCTGAATAAAGATTTAAACTTTTATTGCACTCAAAAGTACCATATGTCGTTCGTATCTTACCCTACTGTCTTGGGAATATCTCACTACCTGACTCAACATTTAACACAATTTTTCATCTCTAATATTGTTCAGAAACAATAGCAAAAAGCTCGTTTTAAAAAGCGCATGGGACATCTGATGCGATTAGGCGACACTCATTGTATAACTGAACAAAAAATTTACTGAAGAGCGCGGGTGTACATTACAAGACGTGGGGAAGAAATGCGACACGCAGAACATGCAAAATAGTAGCACCCAGTCTGTCTGCAGAAGCCTGATACATTTGACGCAGAAGCATTTTGTTCCAGACAGACTTGGTGTTCAGATTGCTCGGTGTCATTTGATTGCTGATAATTTAGCGCCAGCGTAATGTTGAGAGTACAGAACAGTTTTTAAAACTTGTATTTCATTCAATAAAATATAATTTCCCTTTATTTACAGCTGAATTTACTTGATTTCTCTTATGAGGTTCGAGAGGATTAGTCGGTTTCCATGACTCGAAAGGTGAAAGTTGTTGTAGTTTTTTTAACGTGAGAATTTGAATCGGCCATCGAATTCATAACTTGCGCGCACACACGTATATATTTCTAAAATTGGAAACGTTTTAAACTTTCTTCTATTAGCAATAAGGGATTCTTAAGCTTCTGTTTTACATTACTTTGAAAAATTTCTTATGCACGAATAAAAAAATAATAATAATAACGAAAGAACAAGCTTTTAAAATCCATGAGTTTTTTTTCTTTTTCTTTCTCTTTTTTTCCATAATTACAAAGCTGAGCGTTCAGAGCAGCTTTAATATAATCCCTTGTTTTGTATTGTTAAGTTACAGAAACATATCTGAATATTAAATAGCTGTACTTCAGTTTCCTTCAAAAAGAAGATAAATGAGAGTTCATAATTTTTAAACTTGAGTTTTAGTTTAGTTTTTATTAACGTCGCACTAGAAACAACACGAGGGGTATATTGGCGATGGACCTCGTAATTTTGAACCTCGGTCAAGTGATGAGGACGATACCTGAGCTGGCACCTCCTCTCCTAACTTCCACACCAAGCCAACGGGAGGACTTTGGGGCCCGACAGATTTAACACGCATGAGAGCCGGCTACACGGTGGGTCTTTAGTGGCCAAGGATCGAAATTGCGACTGAACGGAAACCACCGGTCACGAATCCGAAACCATGACCGCGGCCTTTTAAACTTGAATATTTGAAAAATTAGTAATTAAAAGCGTCTGAACACCTTTATATTTGTTTATTATTTGCGTGTCAACTGTAAATTTGTCCAGACTAATTACTAATTATTCGAAGATTCAAGATTAAAAAATATTCATATGTGTAAAATCTTTAATCATTTATTTTCTGTTAAAGATAACTGAAGTACAGGTAATTAAAATCTGTACATTTTTTTCTTAATCTTAACAATACAAAATAAGGAATTTTATGTACTTGTAATCTAGCTCTGAAAATCTACATTTGAAATTACGAAAAAAAAATATTTATACATCGCGCATACGTACTTAAATTTATTTACCATAAATACTTACAATTCTATGAATATTTAAGATTAATAAATTCAAATTTTAATATATCGCATCACGAGTATATTTTCAAACATTTCGTAAGTATCGTACGATTCGGTTCAAAACTCAGCATGTTATGAGCAAAAAATATGTTAAAAATTTGGTTAATTCAGTAGAAATTTTAAATTGAATTAAAATTGAGATACTAAGACGTTGGTATGCAAAAAGATATGAGCGTATCTATGATAATTTTTGAGATATTGATTTTAAAATTCAGTTCGGGATTTGTTCGTTATCTTATACTTAATAGTAAATTAAGTGTCAACATAATAAAGTAATAGTTTGATGCATTTAGAGATTGTTAAAAATAAATATCACCTGTGACTGCTAGGCTCAACAATTTGATTTACTCGTTATGACATTGTGGAGGAATTATAGACTCAAAAAGTTCCAAACGTTCCGAAGAGATCTTTTCACTTCTGGAACCGAGTTTTTGGACGGGTCAAGCAGCAACTTGTCTCCCGAGCATATATCACACATGCCCGATAGATATCAAATCAAGTGAATGTGCTGGATACAACATGCTTTGCATATTTCCCGTTTCAGGGAAGTCGCAGATTAGATTCGTACATTCATAAACATGAAGTCAGGGTGGACGGCAACTATAAACAGGCTAACTTAAGGTTCGAAACTTTCCTCTCTGTATCTTTTAGCTGTTACAGATCATTCTCAAAGATAAGGAAATCTGTTCTTCCGTTCAGGTATCATGCCTGCCAACAACTCAAACAATGTTTTTCCATGATGTTTTCGAAATGAAAACGAGTTTCATTTCTTGTCATATCATTAGACGATAAGAATCAGTGTTCAGACTAAAGTGAGATTCGCTACTGACCATCACATAGGCCTACTGTCCTAAACTCCGCTGTTATAGTTTCGAACTAAACGAGGACTTTTATGCGTATATATGAGGTGAATGAAAACTAGTGGTTGTCTGGTATAGAGATAAACATGATTCAGTCTCCTGTAAACAGTTTGATTAGACACTCGTAGTTTTGTGGCAGCTTTGAGCGCTGAATCTAGTTCCTTGGCACAACTGTAATTCTGATGTCACACAGTTATTGCCAGATATTAGTCTTAGAAAATGGTCGTAACTTTTGACAGACCTCGTGTTAGTAATTTGTGAACATTTTCCACTCTGTGAAATTTCTGCCGCAGTCTTGATATCACACATTGAGGCACATTCAAAATTCGAGACACTTTGGATTGCGATGGTTCAGATTCGAGCGCTCTAACGATTCTCTCTTTCACAATCATATCCGACTTTCAACTTCGGACCATAATTCAGTCTGTTTAATCGTTTATAACGTTCCTTCGCAAATGAATTGCACGAAACCTGTATAAACTGTTTATGCCAAGTGAGGTGGTATATCCTTCTTCCAGTGCTTCTAATTGTCGAATGAAAACTTAAATGTTTTGCATAGGGACATGTTTTACCTTCAAGAGATGATTCTCCACAAGTTATTAGGAAAGAAATCCGCAATATTTACCGACATTTTGTCGTATTTTACAAATTATATTTTAACTTCTGGAAACGGAGTGTGTTCATTTATTGGTGAGAATTGTCACTATTTTTAATTACAAATGTTTCATTCTACGCTGTGTATAAACAAAATTATGTTATTATTAATTAAATAAAAAAAGCTTTGTTATTTCATTTGGGTACTACGATCAAATTATGTACCAATTTCAAGATACTTTAATCCACAATATACATTAATTACGTATATTTCTTCATTCATTATGTTCATTCTAACATAAGTCTTAACCAAGCAATTACACTGCTGGCTACACAAAATGCAACACCCAGCAGGACCAGAGATATCCCAGCGAAATTTATTTGGTAAATAACATGTTGTATAAATATCAAACGATTAAAATTACAGCCTTTTCTTAAGAAGTGTGGATGATGACAAAATCAGTAGTTAGTGTAGCCGCCATTGTTGGCTGTAACCGCTGCCACACGCCTCGGCATAGAATCAAAAAGGCTTTAGATGTATCCTTGGGTTACAGCAGTCCATGCGGCTTCCACATATAGCTTAAGTTGATCTGATGTAGCAGCGGGTGGTGTATCCCGGGCCAGTCATTGTGCAAGCATGGACCACGCGTTTTCGATTGGCGATAGATCGGGAGTACAAGCGGGCCAAGGAAGCAATTCAATCTGATGGGTAAAGAAGATCTCTTGAAAATTGCGTGCCACGTGTGATCGCGCATTATCCTGTTGGAATATGGCTGAAAGCAAGCGCTGAAGGTACGGGAGGACCACGTTCTCCAACACCTCAGAGATGTAGTGCTGGCTGTTCAGTGTACCAGTAATGCCTACTAGAAGGGTGCGGGAGTGAATTCCAATACCACACCAAACCATGATACCGGATGCAGGACCAGTGTGGCCATGCATAATGCAACAATTCAGCAGCCTCTCACCATGGTGTCTCCAAACTCGAATCCGACCCTCGTGATATTGCAGGCAGAAGCGGGATTCGTCAGTAAACACAATGTCGATCCATTCCGTTGTCCACGTCTCCCGTTCATCGCTCCATTGGCGGCGCAAACGCCTGTGGTTTCGAGTCAAGGATAAACGAAGCAATGGACGCCTTGAGGACATTTCACTCTACTGCAAACGGCGCCGAATGGTATGAGCGGACACCGAATGATGCGTAGCAGACTGAATCTGTTGTTCTATGGTTCGTGATGTGGCTGAGCGATCCATCACTTGCGTGCGCACAATCTGCCTGTCATCACGGACAGTGGTGCAACGAGGTGGGTGCGATTGGCCCCGTCAGTCCGTCGTTTCCTCCTGCATCCAGCAATCACAGATCCGCATCACAGTTGCTTGGTTTCGTCCAACACGTTGACCGATTTCTCTGAAAGATAATCTGCAATCCCTATGAGCTACTATTCTTCCTCGGTCGAATTCAGAAACTTGATCAAAAGACGCTCGATGTCTTCCACGAGGCATAGGTAAACAGCTTAAGCAAAAAAACGCATTGAAAAACAATTGCCGTACTTCAAATCGCTAATCTGTTCTCCCCTTATATAGAGCTTGCGAGTAGCGCTACGGTCGCTCGTGAAGTGCGTCTGCGCTGCAACGCTAATGATTTGCATAGCTCATCGTCGCAAACGCATGATGTAGATTTCACAGGGTTTAGATGCTTCCTTCAGGGTGTTGCATTTTGTATGGCCAGCAGTATAGAAACGAAGCTCAACTAGCTTGGATACTTTTCCGTTTCATTTGAATAAAACCAATAAGTTAGACTGTTTAAAGCAGGGCCACCAAACTTTTTTGATCATCAACTCCCAAAAATTTTATAATTCTCTTATTGCCCCCCCCCCCTATAAAAATGAGAAGAAAAAAAATGAGAAAAAACTTATGTGTGTTACTTAAAATGATTTATTTTAGTTTGACTAAATCTAATTTTGACATAAGCCAATGAGAAGGATCTGTTTGATGACGCTCGGTTAAATTAGCAATGTTTGGTTTGAAATTTGTTGGTTATACTCTTAAATCGCCTAGGAGCTCCACATTTGATTTATTTCTCTGCTTTGTTAAAATAAAATTAACAAGACTGAAGCCAGATTCAACCATATATGAGCTAGGGCATGCAATTATAAAAGAGAAATGCCGCATTACAAAGTTTTGGATAATTTTGCGTAATATTTATATTCGTTCCAAAATTTACTCACAGTTAAATTGTTAAAAAGCATATTTGCTTCAAGATTAACTAATAATTCAATGACTTCATCTTGCAAATGGCTGTTAATATTTTTAACTTGAGCAGAAAATGGCGCGATAATTCATTCTTGGATATTTCAATATCTTAAATTTTCAATATCTTAAAAGCGTAATTTTAAATCATCGCTTAATTTTTGAATATGATTTGTATATATTTCCAATTCTACATCGGTTATATCCAATTGTAAATTTGAAAAGTATTGAAAAGCTTTACGCGTAACACTGAAGCCATAAACAAGTTTAATTTAACTTGAAAGCTTAAAATAATTGTCCATGCTTTAATTAATGAAATATCTTTTCCTTGGAAATGTATTTGAATATCATTCAACTTAGCAAATACATCTGCTAAATAAAAAGTATTGTCTTTATTTTTTGCAATTTGTCACTTAAGGCGGAATTAATTTCCGTGATAAATTCTGTAACAGTTTCAAATAATTTAACAAGTCTTTGTAAACATGCACCTCTTGAAAACCATCGTATTTCGGTGTGAAGTAATAATTGGTTGGATAGCTCATCATTTTCCTCATAAAGTTTAGCAAACAGTCGTGATTTTAGAGGTTGTACTCTCTAGCAAAACCTCTAAAATTTACATCTTGTAGCAAAACGGAGCAGGAATCATTTCTCACAAGTCTGAGAATGAGTAGCACATCACGAAACGAGCAAACTTTAAAAGGTAAGTAAAGATTAATAATAATTAAAAAACCTTACTTTCTATATTATAATTACAAATGACGTTCCAAACAAAAAATTTATATGCTGCGCGTTGCTGTTGCAATAAATTTGCGATTGAATAACGTTAGTATTCCTTCATCAACCCCTAATCGACCCCCTAGATCGGATAGACCCCTAATTATACTATATCGACTAATTTGATAACCCCTGACCTAGACGATTTTCTGCTATATTTTTACAATTAGCTAAAGGTGGGTGACCATCAATCCAAGGGAGTGAAACTTCGTAACTGCCATCCTCATCCCTTTTGAGAGTTGAAATGAAATGTTCTTTGGTACATTGCTCCAACTCTCGCTTAGATAAAGTCTACGAAGGGTCAAGTATACCCAACAAATCAATGACCACAAATCAGAAATACAAGAGTTATTCACATGCAAAGATACTGTCCAACTCAATAAGGTATTTATGCATGTGATTCCCGATGGAAGGTTTTCAATTCTACTTGTGAACAATTTCCCTGCAATATCTACTAATATTAAAACATGAGATTCATTTGGAGAATTTTTGTAAATTAAATATTCCTACCGATGACTTGCATCCTTTAGAAAAACTTACTTAACTTTAAGTTCTTGGAAAACGGGTTTAATGTCTATTTGCGGTATATTTCGGAACAAATTGTTTCTTGATCAAATACTTAAAGATTGCTATGGTAACTATTGTTATTATTACTAACATAAATCAAATATTTTTTTATAATTCTCAAGAATCTCTGATCCCCAAGTAGATTATAACTAATCCTCACTTCATCGATTGCCTCAAAACTCATTAGCGCAGCAGCATGTTTAGAAATATAACTTCGTTGAGAACCAGTATCAATTAAAACTTTGACGAGTTTCTCTTTCGGATTCCCACGAAGTTTCCCGATCAAAATTTTTTCAGGAACGCTTAAGTTATTAGTAAAGGAGTGATCCTATTTTGAGGAAGTTAAATCATCGTAATCATAAATCTGTCAAAAACAATCCCTTCTAGACTGCTAGACTTCATTGAAATTCCTCATTATAATTTTATTTTATATCACGTGACCTGAAGAAATCCCTGCTATAAAAACGAAGATAAGGAAAAAATTCTCTCTCTTCTGCTGTAATCTTGGAGGCGGAGCTACGTCTCTTAAATTACCACTTTTAATTATCTACACTTATTGTCTTTCTCTGTCATCGAAATGAATAAACTGAATAAATTGTATTACTTGGATAAGCAGCGTTCTCATTCCAACCATGAATTTGAAAGTTGCAGTTATACTTAGTCATTAATGTCTTTATATATATATATATATATATATATATATATATATATATATATATATAGCATAGTAACGTACAGCAATGCAATCAGGAAAAGGCCATCCACGGTAGAAAGACGATGAGTAAGAAAACTCGCACTTTATGCTTTCCATTACAGTGCCGTCTTGCTGTTCACCGCTTCTCTTTGCCTGTGCATTGCTATGATCACAAGTTTTCTGTCAACCTTAAATTTTTGCTCATGAGTTTCGAAACACCCTGTATACCATTCCACAACCTTGCAATGGTTCTTCGTTGGGCAAGTTATCTGAAATGCTGTATACAAATGAGAACTCTTTTATACAAGAATAGACGATAATGAAAAGCAGGAGTCTTAATGCTTTCTAACTTTCTGATGTAGTTAAGCTCGTATTTTTAGCCGTGTTATCTTGATTCAAAGCATTCTCCTTTCAATAACTAGAAAACCTTTTAAATTCAGGAGAGAACTTTTAATTGATATTAACTGTTAATTAGTTAATTGAATACACTGTTAATATTACATGTCTTGAATATAGGCCTGCTCTCATTATAATTAAAAATATTTTCAAAGACGTTTTTGAAATTGATTTGTTAACTTATATTTCAAAAAAATAATTCTATAAAATAAGAACAAAATTATTAAGCAAATCTTAGCGATAAAAATCAATGTTTTTAAAGAAAAAGTATCCGATGACAGCATAGGAATTATAAGAAGAAGAAAAATCACGAGCTACATTTGTGTATGTAAACAAAAAAGTATGGGACAAAGTGTATTACTAAGGATGAAAGAGTAATTCAAATCAATTTGAAAGTAGGAGGTAGCTTATCATAAAAAGCGCCCATGGACTTGTTGGAAATTTAAAATATTTCAGTACACTCTGCTACAATATCAGAGTAACGTTTCGATATAATTTCATTAAATAAAGTTGACATCTGTTTATTATTAGATATTTCTCATTCATTCTCATATTTCTCATTAATCCAGTTAAACTGTTTATAACACATAACATCTGAAATGTGCATACATCTTCTCTCGCGAATTTTTCCCATTTTAAATTTGAATTTTGATTCTGTCCTTAAGAACAAATTAAAAATTCAAATTTAAAATTTGAAGAGTTCTCGAGAGACGATGTATACATATTTCAGATTTTAAATTAACTATTCCCCCTAGCACATTTTGTTAATTTTTTACATATTTAATTAATTATTTGACTTCTGATTACTAATTTCGATCACTTATTTTGCATAAATTTGAAACTTTCTTGTATATATTTTTTAATATATAAAAGTATACCGATTTTTTTATCGGTAAAATTTATTATGGTATTTGTCTTTTAATTAAAATTATGTTTATAAATTTATCACAATTGTTGATTTCAGAAATCTTCTCTTGCTTTGAAATATTTTTTAGCTTCAAGAAAGGAGGGAATATTTCGATATTTTTTTTTACGGTATCAATTCTCAAAAATAAATGAATCTTTAATTTCGATTACAATTTTCTTCCGAAAATTAAAATATCTTCTAATTGTTGAAAAGAGGAGCTATTTTCGGGATTTTACCATATTTATTATTATTATTGTTTGAGAGTCTTCGAAATTATCTCTTTGTATCTGTAACTACTCCTATTAAATGTAATAAGTGAATCCATTTCTTTAATACCTTTTTCGGTTTTAAAGTCTATCTAATCTAAGTTAAAGTTACATTTAAGCAACAAATTTCTGAGCCCTTAACTGTATTTTGCTTCCAATTATCCTACGATGAATAATATGCTTTTATAAATGTGTATTTTGCTACTTTTATTTTACTTTTTGCCCTGTGTGTGATGTGTATTTTATGAACAGGTGTTATTGTAAGACAATTAGGTCATTTTTTTTTTATCTGCATTCAATGAAACATTCTTTCGGCGCTCATTATAGTAATTTTTTCTTCATATTTCGAGAAAAAAAAACTTGGATCTTTGGATATAAACTATTATAATAAATAACTAAGTAAATGCAAACTTCTTTATTTCATTAGAATAGAATGTAGAATTAGTTAATTCTAAAAGAATTCGATTTAAACTGAATGACCGAATAATCGGTATCGACTTTATTTTATTTACCATATAAACTAGAATAAAAATGATGAAACGCATTATTCACTTGATTTATCCAGTCATATTTTGGATTTATAGTAATCTTGTATTAGTTCACGTTTACCAAACTCGATTGCAATCCGTTTCTAGTTATTCAATCGTAACTGGAAATCAGCCAACACATAAACAAGTTTAACTAACATCTAATACGAATTTATAATGATTATTTTTGGCAGAATGGCGACTAGGAATTATGTCTGTGATTACACGCATTAAATTAAATTTACACAGATATGTCACAGGGGAATGTATTGACGCGAGAAGATAACATAATTTATTTTATGTCACGCTTGTGTGAACACATTAAAATAATTTATATTAAGGCTTTGCCTTAATTTAGAAGAATGAGGAAAAGTGAGTTTCTTATCACAGGGACAAATAAAATATAGTTAAATATGTATTTAATTAGATTTCTAATGTGTTTAATAAAATTTAATATATGAATTCAAATGGAAGCTAGAAACTACAATCCATACTAGATCCTAGATCTCCATAATGTAGCTTAGAACGTCATTTAAAGGAATATTATTCTACATTTACCACAATGCTAAGCATTAAATATGGAAAATACAAGAGGTTTCAAAAGTACCTAATTTTGATTAAAGATGGCGTTGCTAAAACAATCATTGAGTCTTGTCTTCTGTTAAACGGAGCAAAACAAATTCTACACTGATAAATATGTTAGATTTGATTGTTGCCACTTCGAGTTGCCATCATTGTGACGTCATAGTTCTTATTAATCCTTTTTTCTTCATATATTATTTATTTATTTTTGTAATTTATATTAAACTGCATTCAAATGACGTCATGGATTTCTGCTAAGAGACGTAAGCAATCAATCTGTTCTGTGATTGATGACAAGAGTGCTCGCCATATATAATGAAAGGGAATCTGTAAAAGTGTGCTCGCCATATGTAAAAAATGTAATTAAAAATTTCTTTGTCTTGTAATATTTGCCGTTACGCCACGCCATCAATGAGACCGGAATTCATAATTATTACCACCGGGTTAGACCAATCAACAATAATAATGATGAGTTGCTTCAAGTGACTCTGTTTCAAAGAAGACAAAGACGGTCTTATCAGACGGAAAAGTAATGGCGATGATTTTTGGAATGCGAAGAGCGTCAAACTTATAAGCGCCTTTTAAAAGAAGAAAACGATTACTGAACAATATTACAGTGAATTAACAAACTTTTTGACCCAACTGAAATCACAGTTGCGCTCTTTGGAACAGTGATGTTGTGCCATTGGGCTAATAGCGATTTTCTCTTCACTAACCTCGGGAAGTTTTTGATAAACTGAATCACATAAAATTATAAATCTTTGCCAACCGACATGAAACGTGAGTAGATAAATTAGATGAAAATAAAAAATGTAGCTAATTGAATTTGAGATAAAGTTATGCAAATGACACAGAATTGAAAGGAAAGTGAGGGGAGATAGATGATAATGTTAGGCTGACAGGTAATTGTAGATAGAATTGAATAATCCTGATGAATCACTTAGGTTGAAGGAACTCCTAGTTAGAGAATAATAGGAGCTGAATCTGCCATAATCGAGGAGTGTTTGAATCGGAATAAGTGATTTGACAAGCTAAAACTTTCTTACTAGAATATAAACTAGGATTAGCTGAGTTAAGTGAGATTCAAGAGAGAGCAACACACACACTTTATTTATTCTATATTGCTAGTTAATAAACTGTATTTGTCCTATTTTTGCGTATCTTGAGTTGGAGTTTTGGACTTATTGACAATTTACTTAGATTTTAAGATGGCTACAGAGTTAAATGATTGAGGAATGTTGCAATGTTTACTATCAATAATGCCTACACTTGCCTTATTTAGTCCTTTAAAGTGCACAAGCATTTTCCTTGCGTAACTGCAACAAAACATGAGCTTTTGTACATTTTTCTGTTTCCTCCTCTTCTCTTGTACGCATATTTAATATAAAAATGAAGTAAAAGAATTACTTTTCTGGTAAATAATAAGTGGGTGCTGAAGAAAGCAAAGCCCATTCAATCATTTTTCTAGGCGCTAAAATAAATGTACAAAACAAACCTCTTTATTTTTTTCCCGCTTATTTGATCTAAATCCCATCGACGATGGGCAACAAAAAGATTAAAATAAAAAGAAAAATATTTCCGATGTGTACCGACATCTCCAAGGGTGGTCGCAAACGAAATGTCATAAGAAACACATCACCTCATCCACCCCACCTCCCTGTCTCCAACACTCCCTTTGTTGGGGCAACTTTTTTTTTGGCCCTGGCGAAGGAGTTGCACAAACACAAAAGCCCTTTGTTGCCATTGCATTTGCCCATCAAAGGAATACATGGAAGTGCGCTATTTCCTTTCTATCCATCGTTCCCTACTGACTGATGTCACATCCACTATACCCGAAGCGGTCTTCATTGTTGCTCGTAGTTTGCAGCAACAGCTTGCCTTTCCGAACGGAGAGAATGTCATGTTTCTGAGACGTTGATGGGATGTGCGTAAGGAAAGATGAGATGTTTCCTTTCGAAGGAAATAGTACATTTATCAAATCGGTCATGAATAAAGTTCTTCTTTTCAATTTTCTTCGGAATTAGCAATTCTTATTTTGAATCGCAATCGACCCGCGACTGATCTTTATGGATGCGCGCATTTATGCCTTTAAAGGTATTAATCAGGTTTTATTGAATGAACTTTTTCGTCTTCTTGAATGTGTATTTTAAGCAATTAAAATATAAATATTGACCTCGTATATGTGATTTAAATTATTTTTGAAAAAATACCCCATTGTTTATTATTACGAAATTATGAATTGTGATGTGTTGAATGATTGTGATTGTTCATACACGTCACGCTGAGAAACAACCTGAGTGTTATTGGCGACGAACCTCATAATTTGAAATCTCTGTCAAGTGATGAGGACAACATCTGAACAGGCACTTCCCTCTCTAAACTTCCACACCACGCATACGGGAGGACTTTGAGCTCCGACAGATTTAACGTGCATTATCCCCCGGCTACACATCGGCTTTTTAGAGGCATCAAGACTCGGCTAAAACAATGGCTCCTGTGAGTCCGCGACCATGACCACCACGGCACTATGATGGGTTGGGGTTGAAGGAAACAGTCATAAAAGTTAAGAGGCTGGGCTGTTCGCGATTTTTTCTTCGCTAACTTCGTGGACTTTTTGGTGATTTGAATTGCATAAAATTATAACTCCTTGCCAATACAAGAAAACGTGATTAGGTAAATTATGAAGATAGTAATAAATTGAAGGATAATGGTACATTTGAGAAATAGAATTGAAAGGAAAGAAAAGGAAGACAGAGAATAACAATAAACTTATAGATGTTGTAGATTGAAGTGAATCATTGTAATTAATCTGTATTTTTATCGCATTTGGAAGTGGCTCATGATCAGAAGAAAAGGAGTCAAATACGCTATAATCGAGAAGTGCTTGTATTGGAATGAATGTGTGATTTGGTACGATAATACTTTATCATCTGAAATCAAACTTGGATTAGAACTGAGTTATGAGGGATTCGAGAGAGAGTCATCTTGCATATTCTTTGGTAGATAATAAAGCATTTTGTCCTGATCTTAATTATCTTCAATATCAGTTTTGAATTTGTTGACTATCTGATTAGACTTTAAGATGGTTGTAGAGTCAATCAATGACGGAAATACACCACTAAGTGAATTTTTAAAAAATATACACACTTAATTATATATCTCATATAAGCAATTTGATAGAATGATATTTAGTAATAGAATGATATTTAATTTCTATATCTTCAATAGAATTTTATTGTTGCCTTCTCATTCATGTGCGAATTATTGTGATAAGTTAATTCTCATTCTTTAACATTAATCTTAACTTTACTTTTCCTCCTCCCATAACATTTTTAAAAAGTTTATTCTAATTCTATAACATCTCATCCGCTGATAAATGAATTGACGAACGCAATGTTAAACTTGTAAAATTTATAATTACTTTCTCAAATTGGAACTATTATTTATTTAAAAATAACGATAAACATTTGAAAATTAAACAAAATAAGGAAGGGGATACCAGTTTATATTTTATCCTTCTATTTTAGAATGTAGTTTTTACATGTATATATATTTAATGATCTGGAAACAAAAGCAAATTACTTACTGTTTCAAAAATGGAATGCTTCTTCATTTTTGGATGCATTTTATTGCTTTGAATAGAACTGACTGAATTTGAAAAAACAATTAGTAAGGCTCTATTTTTTATTCTTTTGGGTGAATTTTATTGTACATCAGAGTACAATAAAATTTAATTAATTTGGGAAGTTAATTAGGTTTTACGAAGGAATAGGTAATTAGTTTCCCATAAGAATAATTAGTTTTCCATAGAATATACACATTAATTTAAACTGACTTATAGATGGGTCTTTATATCCTAATCATTGTGGCCACGGTAGCCTAATGATCTTAGTTTTAGACTCGTGGCCGGCGGTTTTCGTTCAGTCGTGGGTTCGAGCCTTGGCCTCTAAAGACCCACCGTGTAGCCGGGGCTGATGCACGTTAAATCTGTCGGAACCCAAAGTTCTCCTGTTGGTGTGGAAGTTAGGAGAGGGGGATGCCAGCTCAGGTGTCGTCTTCGTCACTTGACCGAGGTTCAAAATGTCGAGGTCCGTCGCCAGTAACCTTCGTGTTGCTTCTAGTGAGACGTTAATAAAACCAAATAAAAAAATATCCTAATCATTGTAATAATGAAAAGACCTTAAGAAAAGTAAAATTATAAAGTTCTAAAAGCTTGTTTTTACTTTTTTTTATATCCCTCTTTAATTCAATTTGATTTTTAATTGAATTTACGTTTAATGAAACAATTTTCGTGAATTGTTTCTCTATGTCTCTTTGAGAATTAAATCAATTTTTACACACACTTCAAGGAAAATAATAGCAATGTATTACAAATTTTTTTTTTTATCTTAAATAAGTTTTACAATACATTGTTGACAAAAAAATTTTTGTTTTTGACTAAGAATGTTTTTTACTACTTCTGAATTGCGCATTATTTTATCATTAATAAATAAACAAAAAAGTACTCTTAATAAAATTAATTTTTTTACAGCAAACATTCAACCGATAATATTTCATTTTCGTGAGTGAATTTATATGTCGAAGAATATTTTCGACATTTTTTGATCACATAGAACGTTTAATCATTCGACATACATGAAAGCAGTCAGAGATTAAAGGAAAAAAAATGATCACACGGTACTCCGATTTGATGAATTTCATTCCAAAATGTTACATTGGATTTAGCAAGTCTAAACATAAGGATACTGAGAGTTTTATCTAATTTGGTGGAAACATACTACGCCATCAGATCATTCCATAAAATGCATTATTCTAACAATAGTAAAAAATAGAAATTTTCAAACTGTCATATTTTACGTTGAACCGATCCATTTAATATCCATTTTATCATTTTAGATTCAATCGAAAATACAAATTGATTATCAACGATAAAATCAAATTTCATGTCAATATTGCAACTTTGCTGAATTTTAGTTCTAGATTTGTAACGAAGATGGTTCGAATATTGTAGTCATACTATCATCAAATGTATATTTATCTCACTTTTTGTAAAATGATAAATAAAATTTCTAATGAAAAAAATTAAGAACCTAACAAAAGTGTATCATACCACGATAACATTCATATCAACGCTTATTATTAACAATACGCATGTTATTAAGCCTAACATGGAATGTAACTACATTACTTCTGTGATTTTAATTTCCCTCAAAATGTTTGCTAAAGGACAAAAATAATATCGTAACGAATGAAAGGAGGGCAAAATAATTTCCTTTTAAATTGTAATGTAAAATTCTTCCATTAATTCACAAAATATGCAGTTCTGGGCAAGATTAAGCCTAAGCAATGTTCAAAAATATACCAAATTCGGAAATTAAAAGCTACAAAGCTTATGTGAGACTGAAAATCCATTAACAGTATACTTCTAAGCCAGCCAAGAAGTTAACCAAGTCGCGAAGAAATTTTATATTTGAGCACCAGATGAAAAAATGGTGGCATCACTATTCATTTAATAGTTTGTACAGAAGGATCTTACTTTTGATCTTATGTTCTAAATATCAATTGGAATATAAATTAAAAAGCTTATCAATCGATGGGTAAAATAAGCTTAATATTTTAGTTAAGCTTAAGTTATTTTTATTTCAAACCATCCAAAGAGTTAACAGAAACTTTACTTTAAATCAAAAACCTCATACACAAGAATAATGTCATGATTAATATTTTATTTGATTAAAATCAGATATGTGCACAAATACAATCGAAACTTTAATAAATTCACATTCGAAGGAATTGGAATGAACATTGAAAAGTGAGCATACTGTACCGATAAATACAACAAACTTACTTTCTCATCGAAAATCTTTGAAGTTATAAAAGAACAGAATGAAATATCAAAAATTATGAAAAGTAATGATGCTAATACCATTTTTTTAAGCCTTAATCATTTTTTCTGAAATAAAAGGGAAATCAAATTTTGTCTGTTTCTTGTTCCTATTACCAAGGTGGTTAGTTTTAAAAACTTCAAAGTTTATCAACACCATTAATAACAGGAAATTTTCAAAATCAAATGAAGTGAACAATATTTTAAGATGAATGAAGAAATTGTTTTACAAATTTGAATTTTTGAAATAAATATATATAATTTTATGTAATTCAGTTTTCGATTATTAAAAAGCTATATTTTGCTATGATTAAGAAGCTATAATTAAGATTCGGACATATCTGTTAACGTTGAAAGAAGTCTTCAATTCGAAAGATAAATAAAACAAGAATGTGTCATTACTAAGGCTTGGGAAAGAAGCAATGAAAATAAAATAAAAGAATAAAACTGTGAAATAAATTCTGTACCCTGTAATTTTCGGCATTTGCACAGTGTGAACTCGACCGATCAATTTATGTTACGAAGATTAGAGTTTGTTAATGATAAATCAATTCTCTCTATATATATACACAAATAAACGCGCCCCCCCACATATATATATACATACACTAACGAGGGAGTTTCCAAAAGTTTCTTACGTAGTACGCATTTTTCTTGTCATGGGCAAGTCATGCAATTCCTGGTAGTTCAAACATTGTTTGTAGCGACGCCCGGGAAGGTTTTTTTCTGAATTATTTTCCCTTCAGATGTTTTTCTCTCTCATAGTTTCTTAACATAGCTCTGCAAATTTTATTAGAAGATTTCGGAATGGGGGTCGGAACAAAATTTATGCCTTGGACTCTTGTTGATTTGTTAAAAGAGCTATTTCAGGGTGCAAGTTTTTGACTGAGAATGGTTTGATTCCATTTCACCTGACCTAGCTCCTTAAGATGTCTTCTTGTCGCCGCGTTTGAAAAGGGTTATGAGAAGACACCAATTTGACAATGTAGAATGCGACAGCTATCACTGCAAGTGAGTTTCAAAAATGTTTCAAACAATGGAATCTCCGAGTGAACAAATGTATTCAGTATAATGGAGAGTACTTTGAAGTTGATAAGGTTGTTTTGTAAACAAATTGAAATACGTAGCTTTAAAAAAAGATTCATTTTTTTTGGGTGGGGGTGGGGGGTCTCTTGCATAAATATTGAATATTCTACTGTATATTCCATAACAATATGTGTTAGAAATATCACGTTTATGATATTTCGAAAGGTATAATCTTTAGAATATTTTATGCTTATTCAAACAATATGAAGACTTTTTTTTTTAATATACTAAGACGTATAGTTTATTTTATAGAGGGTAAACTAGCGGAAAATTCCCTCCAAAATCATCACTAATAACGTTTAAGTTCTGCAACCGTCTACTTTTAATCTTGTTTGTTGTATTGTAATGATTTGTTTGTAGGAACTATTGGATTAAATTAAACTATAGGAAAGCCTTATACTGGGGTAATGCTAATGATTACGTTTATTTTAAATGTTTTATTTGTTACCAGATTGATGGAAAATGGGTCTTTGATGTTAATTTTATTTTAATTCACTCTTTTAAAATAAAATTAAAAAAAAAAAAAACTTGCATTTATTTTATGATATGCTCTGAATTTTTACACTTAAATTTCTAAAAATATCTAACATACTTTATTGTGTTAGCTATGGCTTTTGTTAATAAACAAATTCATATTACTGTTGCATATTACTTTTATTTTAAATCTACATTTAAAATAGGAAGCTGATATAGTATACGCCTGGATTGACACCATTTTTGGTGATGACGGCAAATGCTTTGAATGAGTCTTTTCCATACTTTATTTCTAACAAATTTAAACCACTACAAAAAACTCAAAAAAACTTAACTTAGTATTCGGATGTATACTGCGTCTAAGACGAAAATTGGCATACCTTATCACTTTTTTTGCTATGTATTTCATTCACACAATTTTTTAAAAAAATGTAAGATTGAAAAATATTTGTAAAACAATAAGAAAATAGGACTTTTTGTTATATTTTACATTATAATGTATTTGTATATCACACCTCGTTAATTCGAGTATGATTTACGACCTACGCATGCGACATCACACCCCAACAAACTTCACAGCATCAGTTCTGCTCAACAATCACTCGCTGTTTCGGGCATCATTAGATTGTAGGTCACACTTCCATCTACGTGATATTACGAAGTCTTATAATCGGAAACCCCACAGAGACATGAACGAGTCGCCTGTTGCACCCCTAAGCCACCCCACTTGATGAATCGACAAACTCCCCCTCAATGTGAGTGATGAGGGGGGACAGTTCAACCTCTCCCCATTGGGGGTCACGCCCCAACTATCGTCCAGTCAATTGAAAAAAAAGAAAGATTCATGACTCCTTTCACTTCAGATCACCACCCCCTCTCCCGATCATTTCCTTTCCCGAACGAGGATGGACGAAGGGGATCCAGGAAGAGGAACTGTTCCAATCTATTCATGAGTGCGAAAATGTTATTCATGAAGTCGACAGTAGAGAAAGCGCCGGGCAAGAATTATTTATGGTGACAGGTTGGCGTATGAAGTGCCTAAATATGAAATTCTGATTGATGCTAGACAATACTTCAAGATTACTACTTCAATTAAGGAATGTTTTTGTAAGTAGTGGGCAAGTATAAAAACTAGAGCTTCTGTATGAACAGTCATAGTCCATTTACATCCAATAAAATAAGATAAGGAAACAGACAAAATTATATATTAAATAAATATTTAATTTTTAATATGTGAAAGAATATCAGAAAAAGAAAATTTTCATCAATAAAATCAGAAATAATTTTTACTATCTTTAAATAAAAAATAATTTTGCCTCGAAATATAAATAAAATCACTTCTCTTGTATAGTTACTGAAATAAATATAAATCTTAATCGAATAAAACAGTATAAACTGGCACACTATGATGATCTTGCGATGTACACACTTGTAACGTAACAGAATCAACTAGAAAAGCGTTTTCTTACTGGTCACATCAGGGCCGAGACTTATTCGCCTGTGTTGCGCACTTGTTATGCATCACGCGTGTACGGTCATATTTTGATTCCAAAATATGCTGAAATTGCAATGCTAAACGCGATAATAATGCAATAAGGAGTACTTTTTCAATATGCATTTATGATTAACAGCTCAACTTAACCAGTATTACGATTTTATAATTGATCTCCTCAGAAAATGTAAAAATGTCATGCACCTAAATTAAATTTAATTTCGTTTTGTGATCCCATTTTGGGTCATGATCCACAGTTTAAGAAATGCTGCTCTAGACAAAAGTCTTACGTTGAAATCACACACTATACATACGCATGAAAATTTTTTTGACGATTATCCCATCATGCTTACGCTTAAAAGAGACTTAATAATGAACCTAGAAAATAAAATTCTTATATGTACTTCAATTATGTCCGGCATGGGGTTATTTAGCCGAAACAATCAGCTAAATCTTAGAAAATGCTCAAAGTTTTGCCATTAGAATGATCGTTAAACCGAGGAGTTAATGCGCAACGAAGAAATTCTCAGAGCATTTAAATTAACTACATTATAGGTTGACAAATTTGCGGGAGTGCGTAAACCTCTCAGCTTTTGATCTCCATGTTTTATAGAGTAGAAGAACTTTGTTTTAGCTTCGCTTGTCCAAAAATACTTTATTTTATTGAGATTTAAAAAAAAAAAAATTAAATTTACAATGAGAAATTTGTGACTACAAAGATTTCCAAGGAAAAATTATTGTTAACAAAGTTAAAAGAATTACTTGCGCGCCATTC
The DNA here is from genome assembly GCA_019974015.1 of Nephila pilipes. Taxonomy (NCBI): domain Eukaryota; kingdom Metazoa; phylum Arthropoda; class Arachnida; order Araneae; family Nephilidae; genus Nephila; species Nephila pilipes. The sequence goes on along the minus strand of BMAW01043941.1, from coordinate 14,002 downwards.
ACGGTATTTAGGTATAGTGTGAAGTTAACTTAAGCTATATATACTCCACGTATTAGGGTTGTAGCATATCAGAACAATGGATGGAAAAAGTTGGAACAGTTCGGATGATTACTTAATTGTTTATTAATGTCGCAATGAGAAGCAACACTAGGGTTATTTGGCGGTTGACCTCATAATTTTGAATCTTGATCAAATGACGAGGACGACATTTAAGCTGGCACCTCCCACTCCAAACTTCTACACTACAAACTATATTTTTCTGTTTCATTTTGAGCCAGTTGGTGCGATGTATGAGCTGATGAATGATTCTTACTTAAATCGTAACCGAGATTCAGAAAATAAATTGCGTAACAAAAAGTATCAGCTTTGTTTACTAATAAAACAAAATTTACATTATATATGATTCAAAATAAGATAAATTTATACAAAATAATATTTAAGTATGACAAAATTTATATTTTTTTCTTTAATATCTTAAACAAAATACAATAATCAGTCCTCATTTGACAATTCTGATTCAACGAATAAATTTGCTGAAAAAGAAAATATTTCATGACAAATGCTTGACCTCAAATATATTTTCATTAATTTCAATCGAAAAAGAAACGATGAATAATATAATTAATTATACTACATAAAAATACCAATTCGTTGAGGCATGAAAAACAATTATTTTTATATAAAAATTGTTGCTGTTTTAAAAATTAAAGCGAAACGAAATATGGAATAATCACTTGTTCAAATATCAGAAAAGAAAGTTTTAGACACTGCGAGTGGATTGTCCTTTTGTGATCACACTATTCACACTTCCAGCTGGGTATAATTCCAGATGACAATCCGATGGATTCGAATATCGAATTGTTCGGTAACTCACGGATAATGGGCTAAGTAATGTAGAGCAAAAGGCATTTACTAAAATGAAAAAAGAAGAGAAAAAAATAGGACTTCCATTGAAAGTATATACACGATTGCTCAACTAATAATAAGTAATATTTATTTCGAAATAATATACATAATACAGAACGAGAACCGCGTTGGCTCAGTAGGTTGTAGGACCAAGGTGACGTCGATATACGAATCAACACATTTAGGTACAGAGTCAATGAGAGAATGGATGGCGTCTTGAGGAATGGCTCTCCATTCCCAGTCAACCATTTGCCTCAGTTAGTCATCTGAACGTGGCAGTGGCAGGGTCTACAAATAGCATCCATTCACATCCCAAATGTGTTCAATTGGTGAAAGATCAGGAGAGACAAGGGGCAGGGAAGCATCTGTGTAATTTTCATAGCATTTGGGCCAATACTAGCAGTGTGCTATCGGCTGTTATCCTGCTGATAAAGGGCCCTGAGAATCCCTGAAGGTAGGGGAGTGTCATCTGCCACAACACATTATCTACGAATCGTTGGGCCCTCACAGTGCGCTGAATACGAACTAGAGGTGACTTAGAATCATACGTAATTGCGCCCAACCCACGTTGGTGTCACGTTGTCATGGGGTGAGGCTATTCTAGAATTCTGTTTTGTTGTTACATTTTTTGCCATTCGAGTTGTCCATCTTTCAATAGTTCGAGAAGAAGCCAGAATTTCTTGAATTCGGCTTAAAATTGTTTGTAGGTTTGGTAAATCGCTAAACAATATTTCAGCACGTTTTTAAAAATGTGTTCTTTATATATTCGACATCTGTGAAAGATTTGTCATGTTAGCCACAAATGAGCAATTACGAAAATATATGTGGTAGCTTTAGGTTTTGTTCCAATTGTTTGACAAAAAAAATGTAACTTTATTCTTATATCCAGCATAACAGCTCTTTTTTAACTTCACGTTTTTCATCGGAATTCTTAAATGGGGACTGACGTTTAGTTTGAAAAGGTTTTTGTGCACTTGAAATGTGACGCTTTCTCGATATAACTCACATACAGCACGATCCTTTTGTTGTACGAATCCATATTCATTTGTCCAAGAGTCTTGAAAACAAAGAACACCTAGCTTACTTTTTTTAGGGGTCATTTGATTAAATATGTAGGCAGGTAACTGTCACAAAATTAAACAAATAAAATGGAAGTTTTCTCAATAAAACTAAAAAGATGTCGTAAAGTAAAAGTAACCGGTAGGGCATGGCATGCGTCAAACTAAATTCTACTTAGTCAGTCATACTGGACTGAAGTCATACTGGATACTCGTACAGAGTGACAAACCGAACGAAAGAGAGAAAATGCGTGAGACGCAGAGAGGAGAGACAAAGTCATTTATCTTAATCTGATACCTTCGTAGAGTGGTGCAGAGAGCCACTGAAAATTGTACCCCGTGCCAGAATTGGCACGGGGTACAATTCCATAGTTTGTCGATGCTTGATCTAGAACTTCGTCTCGATTTGTAGGCTAAGAGCCGAGTGTTCTGGATCGCAAGCTCGCAATCAGCGTTCTTTCTTTGGAGTCTTAGGCTCGTGTCCTGATTTACTATGTAGTGGGCTGATGTACATTAAATCTATCGAGGCTTCATGTCATTTTATTGGCGTGGTGTAAACCAACTCACACCCTAAGGAGGGGATGCCAACTCAGGTGTTATTCTAGTCATTTAACCAAGGTTAAAAATTACGAAGTCCGTCTCCAACAGCTTTCGTGTTACTTCTACGACTTTAATATATGATCCATAAACCATCCCGATACCTCACAGCCTTCATAGAATCACTTTTAGAGATACATATTTTAATACAATATCGCATTGAAATTCCAATCCACACCATGACCAGGTCACCTTCTGATTCCGTTATGTTCGATGATGTTCTTCGCCTGATTGTGTGCGCCTAGTTCTTTCCAAGCCCTTACACGCGCTTCATCTCAACTCAGGGAAAATATGTACTCGCCCATAAACAGAATTTCGACGCCACATTTGGCTTCCCCTCTGATATGAAAAGATACATAAAATTTTCCGTAAGTTCCAACATATTTCTTGTTTTGATTTGTGTACTTCATTGTATTTTAAGGTAGACGATATTATTCCCCGCTATCTTTGGATACTTCATTTGCTTTTATAACAGGTCAATTGAAAAGTCCCCGGCCTACCATAGTAAAACACATTTTTTTGGCAAAATTGGTTTTTTTTTTATTCAACATAATTCCCTTCAAGGGTGATACACTGATTATAGCGACCCTCCAACTTTTCGATACCATTTTTGTAGTACGATTTGTCCTTTGCTTCAAAATAGGCCTCAGTTTCGGCGATCACCTCTTCATTCGACGAAAATTTCTTCCCAGCGAGCATTCTTTTGAGATCTGAGAACAGCAAATAGTCGCTGGGGGCCAGATCTGGAGAATACGGTGGATGAGGAAGCAATTCGAAGCCCAATTCGTGGATTTTTACCATCGTTTTCACTGATTTGTGACATGGTGCATTATCTTGGTGGAGCAGCACTTTCTTTTTCTTCAAATGAGGCCGTTTTTCGGCGATTTCGTCCTTCAAACGGTCCAATAACGCTATGTAATAGTCGTTGTAATAGTTCGTGGGTGATATGATGTACACATTCAGTTGATATCTTTAGAGTGTCTGCTATTTCATTCAATTTCAATTTACGGTCATTCAAAATCATTTTGTGGATTTTTTTAATGTTTTCGTCGGTAACAACCTCTTTTGGGCGTTCACCATCTTTGGTGCTCATTCCATCACGTCTAAACTTAGCATACCAATCCTTGATGGTTGATTTTCCTGGAGCAGTGTCCGGAAACTCGTCATCGAGCCAAGTTTTTGCTTCAACTGTATTTTTTCCCTTCAAAAAGCAATATTTTATCAACACACGAAATTCCTTTTTATCCATTTTCTTCACAATAACAAAAGTTGCTTCACTCAAAATGCTATAATTCACAAACTAATGATCCGACAGCTGTCAAATTTATACACGCATCTTTTGAGGGTTAGGGCTAACTAAAAAACATATGGATTTAATTCTAGTAGCGCCATCTATGTGTCAGGCTGGGGACTTTTCAATTGACCTGTTACTTTAAGAAATTATTTCAAAAAATGATACACTTGTAATAATACGAAAGGGGCAAATTTTTTAAAAAACTTTTACAAAAAAAAAAGATACTCTTTTTAAGATGTAAAAAAATTATGTATGTATTTTTAAAAAATGATACTCGTTGAAGCAAAAAATAAAATATGCTTACTCTTACATTTCATATTGCATTCCTTTTTTTACCTTCTGTATGGACCGACTCCTCTGTATTGAATACTCTATAAGAGAAAGGGCTTCCTATTATTGATTTACTTTTAATTTAGCTTCCGTTATTTGAGAAATATACTAAATTCTTTTTGTCAAATTATGAAGAAGATGCGAAAATATATAATTTTACATTTAACTGTTTTTTTTTATATATTTTTATTGAAAAAAGTTTTACTATATTTTATTATTATCAGATATTAGATTATGTATAAGGTATCCGTACACCTTTGAAGAAACTTTTTGAAATACATTGATATTTGCTATCAAAATATTTTTAATGCCAAAATATAACCTAAAACTATGAAAAACATTATTAATAATCTGCTTTTAATTAAAAAAAAAATTGGAGTGGTAAACATTGTGAAAATAGTGCATGAATTGATTATCAGAGTAACTCTCATAACTCAAAAGTAAGCAAAAATATCATTATTCTGTAAATTTTATCTTATTCATTATAACATGTTTTGGGGCTGGTCCTAACTTTCATGATGAAAATCATATTACTACAATTTTTATTGTGTTTCGAGTCAAATAACAATGAAAAATTTTAAAAAAAAAGTTATAACAATACATGATTTACACCTTTGTTACTAAAAATATATCAATTTTACAACCATAAAAGTAGCAGGGGTTCTTAAAAACAATATAAGGAAGATACTTGCAAAATTTAAGTTAATTTGGTTTATAACTTTTTCTGGTATATACGTTGCCATTTGTGAATATGTAGAGAAATCTCATTTTGAGAAAAATCAAAAACAAACTTTCAAATGCAATTAAAAATTAGCTACCGAGTAAAATTCAAATCCTTGTAACTTAAGTTCTAAATAAGGTATAAGCAACATTCAAACACTATAAGAAAGGAAAAAGTTTAAACTTTAAACGGACAATGAAATTAGAAAATCGAAAATTTTGATAAAAATGATGTTTTCAAGGAGTACGGATACCTTAAATTTGTACTTACTACAAGTTGTCTAATATTTTCAAAATTTTACACTTGTCGGGAGGAAATTACAAAATACTGATTTCGAAAGACATTATGTATATGAGATCATAATGTTTCGTTATGTGTAATTTTATATGTTGTTTCCATGTATACAAAAAAAAAAAAAAAAAATTAAGAAATGTAATAACAAAAAAGATTTTGGATTGGATTGGCTAATTTCTTTTTTACTTATGTAAACACTTTTTTCTGTTAAGTTCTCTAAGAAGTAGAATTATTCAAAATGAGTATTGATTTACGTAAAGTAAGCGTACTTCAAGTCCCAGGCTTCGCAGAAGCAATTACAATCAAGAAAAGAAAATACTTCTTCAAATTTCTAATTCGTTTTTATTTTCACCAGCAAAATATTCTAAAGCTCAAAAACATTACCGATGTTAATAACAAAAAGAATAAAAACAGACAATATTCTGCCGTAAAAATCAATAATTAATTTAAATATTAAAATAAGAGCAGACGATAAGATATGAAATTAAGTATGTTTTAGAAATGGAAATATACTTTAAGAAAACTAAATGCAATTATTATAATTATAATGCATTATAATGTCAATCATTTAAACCTAACACCCCACATGTATGTTTTATTATATGCCCACACATTTTTGTTGACGTCATTTTCTCAAAACAACAGCACATGTTAGCACATATTAATAAATAAATTAATGCATGCCTGAACGATTAAAATATTTTAAGTTACCCCAGCTAATACCTTCTGTTTGATGAACAGCTAAATACAATATCCTTTAAGTAAACCATATACGGAGAGGGATCAACTGTATCATAATTTTTGAGAATAAAGTGTGAATGTTCTTTAAAAAAATCTTAAAATGTGTATAATGTGACATCATTAAGTTTTAAAATTAAAAGTCATTGCACAAAAATATTTCAAGTGAACGTGACAAAAATATTCGTAACAATACCTTAAGCTATAAAAACCGGTAATGATAGCCTTTAAAAACTGAGGCATGATTTTACAAATTCGAAACGGAGAGGGCGCTAATCCTTTTGAAATGGATGGGGAAGTCTATCTATCCCCTTTTGTTTTATGATATTACGTGACCAAGCTGCCAATGAATTTCATTTTCTACGCTGTCAAATCCTGTAAAAAGATTTATTGACGTCGCAGAGAAAGGTGAAATTCCGTTTGAAACTTTCACAGCAAATATCCGAATGTTTTCTACAAAAGAATTGATGATGAACATAATTTTTAATTTGTAAATACTTTGCTTTAAAAGATGAGTGAAAATTGAATCGAATTTTTCATATATTGATATGAAGAAGCTCTTAAAACATAAATGAAGTGCTCCAAAAATTGTGTATAGAAATTTTATATACACAATTTATGGAGACTTAAATCGTGACAGATATTTTAATATATTTCAAAAAGTTTAATTTTAATTTTAAAATATTTGACTTGCCGGAGGAAAAAATATGTTTGATGTAATAATGAGCTCCAAAACTGAAACCAACATTGAAATTCAAAAAAAATGTTGTTCTAATGTCTGAAATAAGTAAATTTCTGCCCTCTTATTGCAAAGAAAATTCAATGTAATCGAGGATGAGCAAATAAAAAAAAAAAATTCCATAATTGTATAAGAAATTTGCTTAAATTACAAATAAATATAGAAGAAGGAGAAAAGAGTCCTTCCATTCGAGACCAATAGAAACATCATTTGAGATGTAAGAATAACTCTTGAGGTGAGCGCTGTAAAAATTGTCTCATCTACTTTTACAGCAATAGATAGATGTAGTTTTTGCAATAGAAAGAGTATTCCGAGGAGCAGCACAATAAAATGGTCTCATAGTTCTTCAGATTTACTGCAAATAGAGAAAAAAAGAATTACATTTGTTAAAAAAAATCATATTTCAAAGCCTCAGTATTTCTAGAATAATGAATAATATAATAACAATAATAATAATTATATATGTGTGTGTGTAAATAAATTTTTTTAATATAATAAGTCGAGACGTAGTTCAAATTTTACTTTGTTGTTTATTTCACTTTAACTAAGAGAGAGAGAGAGAGAGAACATATCCATTTGGCTGGAGATACAACTCCGCCGTTTGTTTTACAGCACAATAGCGCAGAAGAGAGAGAATGTTCCCTCACTTTCAATTTTATACAATGGATTTTCCCTTTTTCATGAAATAGATCACATGGTATAGATGTAGGGATTCAGAGGGATTTACATGACTTCTACAACAACTTATCAGGGATTATCCCTACAGGTCTTCAGCCGCGAGAACTGCATGTTCAGTAAATTTTTATGAGAGCGTGATCGCATACATTAAAGGATAATTTGAGAGAATGGGAAAAATTAGGAAATTAAATTACTTTTCAGTGAAACTATTACAAATTAAAGTTGAATCATCACACACACACACACACACACACACACACATATATAAGAGTATATATATATATATATATATATATATATAAACAAATTATACAGATGTGAAGATCAAATAATAATAACAAAATGTGAAATTGTCAATAATTAAAATCAGAAAAATTCCGTAAAACATCTGTCTCTTTATACTTCATTTTATGCGTGCTTTAGTTTTCATTATGTAAGCTATTCAACCACCTACTGTGATACTCAAACACTCACATTAAAATAAAAATCATTTATAGGAGCTTTCATCAGAATCAAAATATCCGGCTTCCACTGTCATCTAAATAATTATTTTATAGTAATATTTATAAAATGAAGTTCTCAGAAATATATCTATTGGAGAGAGCTCAATTATTTTGTATTCTATGGATGCAAAAGAGTTAATGTTTTTTTTTTGACTTTAAGCTTGATTTTAAAATTGTAAACATCGATGAAGTTTCATTCATAATCTATGTAAGCCTTAGAATATAACAAAATGAATGATCGTATTATATTATTTTTGATTTCGTCATCAAATAGCTATTTTTCAGTTATTCAAGCACTATTAAAGTCTTATAACTAATTTCCGGAGAAACAGATATATCTTTCATACGTTAGCCTTTCTGAGAAAAACCTTTTTCAAGATTTTTTCGAACAGCTGTTACAAGTATTTCTACCATGAATACTATCATATCAATAATCAAACCATGTCTCATGAAATTAGATATGTAACTAGATAATTTTTCTCCTTATTTGTCTAATTTTTTAAATTTCTTATTCGGATTTATACCAGTTAATAAAGGCGATTTTCATACATATATAATAAATATTAATATTTTAAAATGTAAAACAGTTTTTATTATAACGCAAAGAATTGGAATATATATATTTGTGAAATCTTGAATCACATTACGTATGTCGCCCATTACGCAACAGAACAACACGTTTAATTTTCAGCTTCACATGATTATTTTATTGTATAGACTACATCTACCAAATTATTTGTAATGTTGCAGAAAATGAGGTTACTTATTATGTTGAGAAAATGAAGTTTTAATACAAATATAAATATTACTAAACGATTTTATGTAAATTCTTGCTGATATGAAAGGAACTTGTGAGTGTACGAGTGAAACATATAATTCTAAATTTAACAAAAGTTTATTAAACTTGAATATTTTGACACCGGAAAATAATAAATACTTTATAAAATATTTGATAATTTTTTTTATCAAGTTAACGAATGGCATAATGCGTGCTATGAATTTTAGGTTGTTTTAAACTTAACGTAAAGTACTAATGCAACTTTAAATAAATTTATATAACATATCTTACCAAACTTAGTTAATTAAGAAAATAAAAGTTAAGTTTTAAAAAGTTGTACCAGAACTCAATAACATCCAAAAAAGGGAGCACAGTTGTATACAGTTTCAGGTAGTGGATGTGGAAGCAAATTGAACTTCACTTACGTCCGCACTAATTTGTATAAAGCATAGCTGATTGGAAACGAATTTTGCGTCTGCTTCAGGCATTTCGTTGTAATTTACATAAAGCAGTGAGCCACAGATACTTTCCCACCAATTCGGAAAAAAAAAAAAAAAAACGCGTCTAGGACGAAGCTCTGTAGAGCTGTCCATAACCACTCAAGATATACGCTAGCTCTTAACGATTAATTAGAACGTTTACTTCATCTCCTATTATGCATAATTTATCACATTTCTGAATGACCTTGTATGGGTCATCATGTGGCCGTAAATCCCTATGAGCAAAAACGTTTTTATTTGTACGTCTAGATGTTGGGATGGGTCCTAATTTAGTTATGAATTCCCTCAACAATAAAAGGAATTCTTAAAGAGGCAATTGACTATAACCTTAATTCATCGGGTAGCCTTAATGAACAATCATAAGCTAAATCAGCAGCCTGCACGCCGTTGTCAGACCGGAACGAATGCTGAGAACAATTGGTGAAATTTTAGTCCAACGTTCTGTAGCATGGCATTTCAAATATGTTTGAAAAAATCTGGCAATGAAATCTTTCAACCCTTCTGTTAGAGGTAGAATTATACGCTGTCGATCAAGGTTTTTAGGTGCCCAGAAATTTTACCAGCGCCTGAAATAAATGGCTTTCATATTGAGACCTCTAATCAGTTACGATGGCATTCAGAAATCCAAATCGAGAAATTCGTCCTGATATCAATGTTTAAGCTATGGTGTTAGCAGGTTGATAGGGCATTGGAAGATCTGTCCGCTTACTGTAACGGCCAATGCGTGTTATACAGTACCTTTGACCTCTGAACGATGGGAGAGGGCTAACAATATCGATGTACGAATGGCTGAAACAGTATCTAGGAACCTTATAATGACCAACATTAGACTTTTAGATGTTTTTGAATTTTGGATCACTCTCAATATAAGTTTTTTGTCCATGTAGCTGTGTCAATCTTAAGAGAGGTTCCAGAGAAGCTTTTAGCAAATCATATCAGCAGTAACTTTAGCACCAGGATGCGACAGGTAATGCAACACATTAAAAAATCCTTTCGAAACATGTATCGCAAAAAGCTATTGAACCCTCTACAGTATCGAAATATTTCATTTTCAGTAATTCCGAGTTGTGAGCCGTACTCAAATTACCATCCGAGGACTAAGCACGTGTCATTTCCGTTAAATAAAAGTTTTGAAATAAGTGTACTTCGGATACCAGACAAAACGTCAGCTACAGAATTCTTATTACTATAAATATAACAAATATCAGTAGTTCATTAGGATATGTATTCTAAATGCCTCTACCTGTATTAGATTTGTTAGTGACCTTGTTGATTAGTGATTTTTTAAATACTAATCAAAAATGGAGGGAGAAGGAAGTAACTTCGGGGCGTTACAACTTGCTTGTTTTAAACTCATCAGTGAACTGTATTGATTAATGACTCTTTAAATGCTGATTAGGAAGGAGAAGGAAGTAATTAGGCTGTCCTAAATTTATTAGTAACTGTGATGATTAGTAATTCTCTAATTATTGATTAAGAAAGGAAGCAGAAGGAAATGATTTCGGGGCGTTATATCTCAATGTTTAGTATTAAATGTTTAGCACTCGTACTTTATTAAATGTTTAGTATTTTTAACCTTTATATGCCAAATATTTGTGAATGAAATAGTTTCTAAAAATTATTTTTTCAAAATAATTTAAAAGGAAAAAAAAAAACTGAACAACATCAACAGATTTTATTCCATGATCGAAATATCCTTATTCTTCCTGTATGTTATTCTTTTCTTAAAAGACGTGCAGTAAAAATATATGTATTACATTTTTTTTTCCATAAGTTACATATTACTTTAGCTTCAGTGTCGCAGTTCCTTACAACACAATCACCCGAAATATAATCCTCAGAGAATACAATGCGGAAACATATACCAACGTTCCATATTTATTCGATAGCTCGGAAGATATTGTGGAAAGAATACAAGTGATCCACAAGAGATATATTTCACGGTGAGGGGTATTACGTAGGATTTAGGGTAGGATCATTTCCTCCCCCTTGTGGTTGTAAAGGGATTTTCTTGAGGGAAAATCCTCAAATATCCCTCTTTTTTGGCGATACTTCAATTTTTTTGAATTGACATAGAAATTGCTTCATTTTGGTTTAAAAGAGCACCGTTCTGTGCTGAAAAGATATCGATTTTTCATTGAATGAGTTTTTCTGAGATTTATACAGAAAGGATAACTTTAGAAGGGTTTATAAGGGTGAGATAGAAAGAGAGAATGAGAGAGAAAGAGAGGTAGAGGTTGAAAGAGAGATACACAGGCAGTACTGAAATAAATTTATAATTAAATTAATGGACATGCCTTAAAGTTAGTTACATTCATAATTCATGGCAGAATCAAATATTTGATGCGATTAATAATTAATAAAGTACTTGATACTTGTGTATTAATTTGTTTTTCAGTAAGATACATCAACATATAGTTTTATAACTGCAATAAACTATTATGTCTCTTAAAGAATATTCAGTACAATAAATTGAGAAAAAAAATCTTCATTATTTTTATGAGGTATATTTTTTATTTAATTTTCTCATACGTACGCGGTAATTTTCTACCATTTGAAAATTGGCCCTTCTGAGATAAAAACTGTATTATGTTTTAATTACCTTGGATCTCTGGTTAACTCAAAAAATGTCATCACTGCTGAGATCCAGAATCGTATTTCACTAGCCAACAAAACGTTCTTTGGATGCCACTTTTTACTAATGTCCTGTTTTCTCTCCAGATAAACAAAGGTTTTTATTTATAAATCTCTCATAAGGCTGGTCCTAATATATGGCTCGGAAACTTGGCCTCTAACTAAAAATGAGGAATACTAAATTGCAATTACTGAGAGAAAGGTTCTTCGAAGTATTTTTGGAAGCGTCAAAGAAAATGGCATTTGACGAAGATGTTTTTATTCTGAAATTTATAGAATTTTTAATGAGCCTGATACCATTAAATGTATTAAAGTGAAACGCGAATGAACTGGGCTTCTCATACTGTTAGAATGGATGAGAAAAATGCAGTAGAGAAAAATTTTGTTGCAAAGTCCTTTATTATTCGAAAAAGAGGATGAACAAAGCTATGGTGACTTGATTCAGTTGAAACGGATTTTAAGGTGATTCGGGAAAGGAACTGGCAGATTAAGGCTATCTTGGAAAAATCTTCAACAGAAGGCCTCGATCCCCCCCTCCTGGGCTGTTGAATCAAATCTGAGGATGATGATGCAAGGTACTTTAACAATTTCATTCATATGTGCGAAATTGCTAGAGATAGTTTCTTCATTTTCAAATTGTAAAGCATTGAAAGTAAATTAGAGAAGTGTTTCCAAGCCACTCGTCCGCGATAAATTTAAATATTTTAATGTCCTTTATAAGTTTTTTTAAACCTCTCAACTACTTATTACAAATATAAAACTAAATATATATAAAAAAAAGTGTATACATTAAGTGAAAGTTATCAATTCATCTCAGAAGGCAATAGGTAAATCAAAACAAATGTACATCAAAAGAAAGTTATCAATTCATCTCAGAAGGCAATAAGTAAATCAAAACAAATATATATCCAACTCTCATTTTATACGACTTTGAAATAGCATGATTCACCAATATATTTTTTTGCATGAATTTTTTATTCTAGAACGAATCCCAAGAAAAAAAATTTTAAATTCAAATTTTGACAGCGTAATAAGAAGACGGTCGACTTCTGCCCACACATGTGTGAGTGACTTGGTCTGTTTCATGGCTTGTTTACTTTGAGTTCTGCAGTTACGCATAATTCGCAAATTTTATATAATCACTTTCTTTCGTTGCGCTTCTATCTGAATACAGCATTTTCTTTTCCAGCCAAATTGGAAACCCATCACGTCACTGTTTCAACTACATTCATTTGCTAATATTAAAAAATTAATTATTTTAAAAAGTTAATAACTTGAAATATATCCATAAAATCACAATTTCTGACATGTATGATACTTCTTTTTTCAAATTTCTATGCATTTTTTCATTTCGATAATTCAAGTCGATAATGACGAAGTCGATGGTGAAGTTCAGCTATTAAAGGCTGATTTAATTCGTTGGGGCTTGAAATTTGCTTCAAGTATGGAATAACATTTTCTTATGATTCTGACATGGGGCGTGCATTAAAATTTCAACGCAATCTTAAGTTTTGTGTAGCAGGATATCAAGAATTATAAAAGCAACATGACAAACCAAAAAAATGAAAAGAAAAGGAAAGAAAGAAAGAAAAACAGCCGTTAACAACAGACTTTATAACAACAAACCAACCAACTAACAGAGGCTGTTAATAACGAATGAAATTCTTCATTCGAATCAAAGCCGTCAGTTGTACTAGACATATCTGACACATGTATTGATGATAGCATTTTCGATCCAGTTCGTAATCAACGTGCACGCTTGTTATCAAGTAGCGAAGAATAGTTGTTAGTAGATTTATTCCTAATTTCAATTTGAAAATTTTTTTTGCACGGTTTTCAAAGGAACGTATGTACCGTGTAAAAAAATAGTTCGGTATATTTGTATGTGTAAAATGATCAGAATAAATATATTTGTATATATGTAAAATGATTAAAATAAATATATTTACATATATGTAAAATGATCAAATAAATATATTTCTAAAGATATAGACGACTACTACGATGAAAATTAAATTACACCTGACTGTTACTTTCGCGATTCTTTATATATGGCTTAAAATTCCTAAAAATACTTGAAATAATTAAATTAACTCTTAAAATTATAAAAAATACTATTAAACTGGGAGACGTAATCAAAACTCATTTGAAAATTAGCAAAGTTTTCGTTGCTTCAACTAAATAAATCTTGTCAGAACTCAGTTCCTCCAGGAAACTTGCAAATTCAGGGAG
>BMAW01043937.1:96227-118767 GCA_019974015.1 Nephila pilipes | reverse complement strand
ATGTTGTGCTTCAGTTACGTATTGCTCTCCTTGATATATAGAGAGCCATTCAATAATTAAAACAGACAAATATCAGTACAGCAAAATTGAGTATTTAAATTAATGCAATATTTTTATTTACTTTTTAACTTCATCCTCCCCCTCTCCATTATTTTTGCACTTGTCCCAAGTTTTAGATTCTTCTTAAACCCTCAACCTTAATTTTACTTTTGATCTCGATGCTAGTCTTATACTTTTTACTCTACCCCCTTTTTGTCATTGAACTTGATGTAACTCGAAGCTTCTAACAAGCGGACCAAACAGATAAAAATACGAAGGGGCAAGATCTGTTGTGATGAGTTTGGGCCCCCAACCCGCCCTTTCAGTTTCTTGCGTCAGATTGCTACTATGGGTTGAATATTGTTTGCACGAAGAAGAACGCCTTTACTCATGGCATCTCTGTCAGTTTTCCCTTCAACGCGGACTTGGTTTATCTTCAATCATGTCACAAAGAAATGGTCGGCTGTTACATACATTGCCACTACTGCTAGTCACACAGAATCGGACCTAAAAACTGGAATCGTCTGACACTTTTTCAACAGCGAGCATTCACGGTATCAGCGTAGATCCTCGTGTCATTCATGGAACTACTGCCGAATTCTTTGTTCGTCTGAGAGCGTATTTCTGGCCGTTTTACACTTTCCGAGAACAAATATCATATCAAAGAAAGCTGTTTTTGAGAAGTACATTATTCGAGCTGACTCACCATCGTAACTAAGACTTCAAAGGTTATGTTTACGTTGAAATGATTCGAAAAGGTGAAGGATGCCAATGGACTCTTACGAAAGCTTCCAACGCCTGCATTAAAAGTTTCTCTCACGAAAAATGTCTGTCTATATAATTATTAAATGTCCTCATATAACATAAAAAAAATTCAGTTATTTTACAACAGAATTTCAGTAATATTCATACATGAGTAATTTTTTCATAATGTAAAAAGTTATAAAATTTATGATTAAATATGTGTGATACCTCTGTTAACATGTTTTACTTTAAAATGCATATATATGAAACGAAATCGCTTAAAATTTTGGTCTCTTAATTGTGATATAATTTGTGCATCAAATACTCCCACCATAGAAAAGGCACTCACGGATTCTGCACTTGCGCTTGAACATTTTTGAAGAATCGTACACTAATGAAACATATTTTACCCTTAGATTTTTCCGTCAAAAATACTTTTTTAACGAGTGTATAAATATTTCTTTGCTCCAATTGCGGATAAAATAATGTTGTATTTCTGCTTTTGTTTATGCTTCTCCTTCATGGACGACATAATTGCAGATGTCGATGGAATTGTACGCTTTGAATACAGATTTTTGTATTTCAGTTTTAACATAGCAGAGCTATCACGTGTATCTTTGTTACTGTAACGAGCCCCGTTTTCAATTCTACGATGTTTTAATATATTTTATTGTAGTTCTACGTATTTTATTGAAAGAATTATATACGCGACTCAGCAAATAAGTACGTATTAAAGTCATGCTCATAATTTGTTGGTAAAAATAAAGTAAAATTACCAGTAGTTATTTGAGGCAGAAGTTCGTAATTTATTTCCTAGAATCCGATTTACCGGCATTTCTAACCTTAATTTCAAACTCTCAGCTTGAGGGATATATTTCAAAAGCAAGTGGAACATGGTGGAACGAATAAGCAATTAAATAGAAAAATAAGAGAAAGGCATGGACTGTTTATAAAACTTCACAATGAGAAGCGATATGAAGGTTGTTGGTGAAGCATAATTTTGAACCACGATGAAGTTGTGATGTGCTTCCTTCATTATTTAAATCTACTTCTACATATCGGTCTAATTAAATAGGTAATAAGACTCCAATTGAAGATACGTAACAGCAAAACAAAACACTTTATTTACTACAAAAGAACAGATCAGATTTCTCTCTCGAATTTTTCTTACCTCTGTCAATACTAAGTTGTATTGTCATAATAAGGTCTTAGCTTTAAAATTCACTCGTTCTGGTTAAAGCTTTTCTCAATAATAGCATATACCTTTCTTAGTATTTTAACTAAGATTAGTTTCAACCGAAGAGATTAACTGAGTTACTTCAATACAATTTAAAAATATTTATCAGCCTTTCATTAAACTCTATCTGCCTCTCCCTCTTCTCATCTGTATTTTATTTATATATCACTATCTTTTATTCAAGGCCGTGGTAACCTAGTGGCCATGGTTTCAAATTTGCGGTTTTCGTTGAGTCGCGGGTTCGAGCCTTGGCCACTAAAGACCCGCCACGTAGTCGGGGCTGATGCACGTTAAATCTTTAGGGGCCCAAAGTCCTCCCATGGGTGTGGTGTGGAAGTTAGGAGAGGGGACGCCCTCTTCACTTGACTGAGGCTCAGAATTACGCGTTTCGTCGCCAATAGCCCTCGTGTTGCTTCTAGGGCAACGTTAATATAACCAAAACAAAAATATTTGATTCAATTCACTATATTTGTTACGTTCATTTAATTTATGTAATCACGATTCCCTTGGTTTCGAAAGAAATTGTAATGTCATGCCATTCAAATTACCTACAATCCTCTGTGGTTAATGAAGGGAAAATTGCGAACAACCCAACATCACAAAAGGACGAGGACGCCCCAGAGCTGGCACTTTTTCATTCAAGATTCCCGCCACGTCAATGTGAGGATTGTGAGCCTGGAATTAACGTGTATCAGACACGCTACACTACGGGCCTTTGAGTTATGTCTTTCTAAGAAACGGAGCCGTTGTGTGGCGGCCGTAATATTGCGGTGGATACTATTACTAAAATATTTTTTTTAAATAAATCGGATGGCGTGGTTTCCCAAACAACCTTGAATACTGCAGAACCACGTCACTGGTGTATGTGGAAAACGTTTTGATGACGTCATCCCCCGTAATATGACTGCAGCTTGATAACGGCACCTTTTTTTTTAGAAAACCGTACTTAAGTGGCATCAAACCTCGATCCCGTGATTCGACGGCGAAAAAAACTGGCTGTGAGTTCTCTACTCTAATCACTCGGCTAACTACAGCTGCAGGCGGAATGACAAATTGTAGCTAAAGTAATTCACGAATTAATGTCTACATTTAAAGGCAAACTGGAGTGAAATTGAGCTTCAGCTACAATAAGAGGAAAGGTAGATTTGCGGTGAAATCTTACACGACTTATTTAGAGGTTCCCGAAAAGGAAATCGATGTGTAGGAAATACGATACATAGAATTAAAATTATTGAAAATTGTTCCTCGGTTGCTTACTAAGAAATTATACATAGTTTATGACTTTAGGCTATTCGCGATTTTGTCACAATTAATCTTGGGAGCTTCATATCAATTTGAATTGCATGGAATTACGATTTCTTCCCCCACCCCATAACGAAATGTGTGTAAGTAAATTAGATGAAGGTAGAAGTGAAGTGAAGGGATATTGGTATATAAATAAAATAGATCGAAAGGAAATGACAGGCTTCTGACAGAGATTTGTTATTTGGATTGAAACTCTTGTATTAGTTTTGTGGATTTCAAAGGATTTTACTGTTGAAGTTTTAGGAAAAGAATAAGCTGTTTGGCAAGTGATTGAATCATATAAGGGAATTGGTGAGCTAAGAATTTCTTAATTGATCCTAGTTGAATTGGCTCCTCTGTCAAGTGACGAGGACGACACCTGAGCAGGTACCTCCCTCTCCTAATTTCCGCACTACGCCAACTGGAGGACTTTGAGACCTGACAGATGTAACGTCTTTCGAGGAATCGAGACTCGAATCCACGACTTGCCGAAAACCCCCGACCATGACCACTGGGCTACCACGGCCTTCTAAGTTAGAATTGATAAATTTTTTAGGAATTTGAAGGAGATAGACTTCAGTCACTTAGTGATTATCAATAAAGTATTCGTATTTTGTCTTACGTGTCCGGGGTTGAGTCGTTATTGAGTCACTCGTATATTATTAAGATATGGTGCAGGAGGATAATAAAATGAAGGTAAGGCGTCCCAAGTTTATATTTAAGGATTAATGAAAATATTATTCTATCGAAGAAATGCATTATACGAAAGTATAAATATAAGTGCAACATGCATAGTTGCTAATAATGTTCTAAAACTTGAATGTTTTTCCCTCAAAACAAGAAAAAGGAAATTCTTATTTACTTTTGGACACAGTAAGTCCTAAAGTCTTTTTGAACACATTCTGTTGTTGGAGTCGTTTCGAAGTATAGTTCTCTTTTATTCGGAGATGTATAAACATCTCTTTTCCGTTTTATAATTTTTACAAAATATGCATTTCTCTTCTATTGTATTAAATTTCGCTCTTACGAAGAGCGTAATGAGAGAAAGAGTGAAATGGTAATCAATCAAGTTCGTAAAGTGACCCGACAACCAACCAGAGCGACATGCTTTTGGAGGTTGTGGTAAAACCAGCTTATGACAATAATTTTTGAGAAAGGATAAAAGTGCTTAGTAAAATTAAAACTGATTTTTATCGCAATTATATAAATACAACAGCTTTTATCTAAGAAGTAAAAATAGAATTTACATATATATATGATCACTACATTTTTTACATAGGGATTTAAAATAAACGGAAGAATTATTAGTTATAAAATGATTAAGCGGAAAAGCTCCTTTCTTTTTCTTCTACATGTTGAATGATAAGGTTATTTTATTCCACATTCAAATAACCTTCGCTTTTACGATTTAAAGGGATTGAGACATCCCTATAATGATACTTTCTATTTTTGTTTTAAAAAAAATTAAATTTGTACCCTGAAAGAATTATTTATGAGCTATTAATACACGTAAGAGCTGGGCTAACATTTCAGTTAACTTACATTTGAGTACGTCTTGCATAAGACCTTCTGCGCTTATAACTTTAAAAATGTGCGGAGGACTTGTAGACATAAATTTCTATAATACAGAACATAATTTCAATTTCGGAATTTAAATTAATTAAATTTAAAAATTTTACATTTTATGAATTTTCCTGAAATTTAATATAAATATTGCGTCATGTCGTAATTTTCTCAGTGTTCAATGCTAATAAAAACTAAATAAAATCAAAATAAATAAAAATCAAAACAAATTAAAATTTACTGATTAACTTTAATCATTTTATAATGCGGAAAATTCCAGAACTATGAATAAAGTAGATGCCGATAAAAAAAAATACAGGAATCTTAAGAAATCACATTTTGAGAAAAACTCAAATCGAAGATAGTTCTTTTATGAAATGCCACCCGTTCGTTAACAATTTTCAAAATACAGAAAGTGCTCCATAATTTTATAATAATCGAAACCTTGGGTCTGCCGGATTTGAGATTTTGCCAGAATATCGAACGCCAATATAGTTTAAACGTGGTTATCAAAAATGTATCACTATAGAAAAAGAAATTTAAGCAGACAGAACATGCATTTGATGTGTTTAAGCACTTTTTGATTTTCCACCGACGATAGAAATATGTGACAAAATGGGTTATATAAAATGAATAATCCGAATGCAAAATGTGATATTTTCATGAATAAACGACGCAGAATCAAAATGAATACATAATTGCAAAGAGAAAATATAGAATGATTTTTCAAAAGTGTAAGATATAACTTCAGTTAGTTGCATGTATAATATCAATTCTGTATGTTTAAATTCATGTCAAATGTGTTGTACAGTATCAATGGTAATTGAATGTACAGCAGCAGAGATTCATTATTAACATAAATTTGTGGAAAATGGTGGCTCATGCACTTTATATTTTACAAAAATGCAAAGAAAGAAATTGCACGGAGCCGTATCAGGTGACTTTTATAGCCAGCTGTGTAACGTCCAGTCATGCCACCTACAGCGACTGATACAACTGCGAGGTAACTCCGTGAAAACTTCTAAAACAGTTCTCAAGAAATAATTTCACGAAGAACACGAGAGGATCATCTGTTTTGCTCAATAATATAAATACAAAGCCATACAGATAATAAACAGAGCCCTCTTAGTGTTACAACGTACATTATTATTACAACATACTTCATAAACACGCATTCAATTATTATTAACAATAAAATATTAACATACTTTTTATCATTAAGCGTTATTTAAAACTCTCAGTAGTGTAAATTGCCTTTCTTTACTCAACGCGTTAACCAGTATTGAATTATGTGAGAAATAAATCGCAAAATTATATTAGAAAGCTTAAAAATATTTGACAAAAATAACTAATCCTTCAGAAAAGATTCGACATTGGAGACATATATTTTGGTAACGAATCATTTTATAGAAACCGTCAAATGACAAATAACAAAACAAAAAAACAACCAGTAAGCACCTTCTGACATTTGCATAAGTACTATGAGGCAATTTATTCTTATTCATATCCGTTACGAAATGCAGTTTGAAAGAATATTTCAATTTTAGAGAATGACGAATCTAATTTCCCTTCCTCAAATAAATTTAGCATAGTAGGAAAAAAGGAGTAAAAAACATTCTCAGGCTTAAAAAAAAAGTTGGCGAAACCGATCGGGTATAAAATTCACAGCAACATTCTAGAGAAAGCAGTCTAGATAAACCGGCTGGGTGCTCTCTTTCATTATGACTTCTATCCTCCAGGTTGTGTTCACGGTGGCCTTAGTGGTGTTATGCACCACGAGCTTCAAGCCAGGCAAGTTGTTTTCATCCTCTTATTAATCAGAGAGTTATGCATTTATTAATACAAAACAAGTCCGATATTTCCTTAGAGATATAAAAAAGCAGAATCTGTGTCTAGGGATGATGCACTCGCAATTGTTTTTGTCGGTTAACAACAGGTTTGTAATTGCTACTTGTAAAAGCAACAACTCTACTTATAATCTGTAATTCCATTTTTACATTGCAGATTGAACTCGTGAAAATTAAATTAGAATTGACGGATTTAGATATTTACTCGTATTTTAAGAAGCCGATCTAATACGGATTACGACATAAATTTCTCAGGGTCAAAATGTTTGTTTAAAATATCATTCTTTTCTTACAAAAAAAAGAAAAAAAAACATTGTAAAATTTCTACAAATCATATTGCATTTGTTTCTGTAGTTTATTTCAGAAGTTTCACTTTTCTGCCACAGTATGCAACCACCGATTCGTGTTTTATTTTTGCCTTTGGGAATCGTTTGTCCCTCTTTCAAATGTTCTGTATCTCTCAAGTAAAAACCTATTAAGCATTACTGCAGAAACGAATCAAAATTCCTATGGTCTTCCCAAATAATTAAATTGTAAATTTAAAAAAAAAAAATTAGAACCAAAATTTCAAACAGTAAATTTCTTTTCAATTAAGTAGAAAATCTAAATACATATCCACCCGAAAAAAAAGTGGATGAAAATCGATTCAAAACTTAACAATTTTTTTTGTTCAGTAAATTCATCTATGATGTGAGAAAGCTAAGCATTTTCTTTTAGCACACGGTTGTCGCGGAGTTGTAAATGCGTTTTTTTTTTTGTTAAGCTTTTATAACATTATGTATTTTTATGTTGCTATACAAAATCACTTAATTACATTTAAAATAGTTCAGTGACAAATGGGAAACAATTAGGTATAATCGCCCAGAAAACCACACGAAATTTATTCCGTTGAAAGGTGACTTTCTACGCGATCCATTATAGCATTCGTTCATAGTTTGCCATTGAATTACCATGTGTGTCATGTGCTCGTAATATATGTTATCAATTATGTCTTCGCTCTGATAGAAGAATTCTAAAACATAAATAAAGTTCTAGTAATTATGTCACGCATATACATGTACCCATTAATGACATTTTAGCTTCAACGTTTAGATATATTCTATGAATACACAAATTTTCTCTTAAATATATAAATTCGACGGTCGATCCGGCAATAAAGTATGGAAAGCAAAAATACAGAAATATTGACCTAGAGAATAAACACGTTCGTTCAAATTTTTATGAAAAGTGTATTAAAATACTTCTTTCTCTCGCGTCAAGTTAAGTTAATATATAGTAGATTGATTCAAAATGGGATAGTTTAGTAACGAGGAATTTAGGCATAAGACCTCAGAAGGACACAGTCAAGAAACAGAATACGGCATTAATATTGAGACACTAGATGTTTTGTAAAATGTGATGTAGTATTGAGCGTTTTTATGATGGCTTTTATTATGAACGTTTTTATGATGACTTTTAAAACGAACATTTTTATCATATTAGTATTATACGGTAAAATATTAAATCCACATTATATATCATTAAGTATTTTGAGTTATGCGATACTTTGTTGCGCTTAAATAGTTAATGGTCATCAAAAGATGTTTAAAAAAACTAGTTTTTACTTTAAAGAATAAAGAGAAATTGTCCAGTACCTCGTATTTTCGATTATCTTCCAATTGTAGAGGAATACAGTGTTATTCAATATGGAAGTTTCGTAAAAATATGGAAGTCTTATATTATGAAAAACAAACGGCACCCATGAGTTTTTTGGTGGAGCTATTTCACGAAAGTTGTTTCAGAAGCTTTTCAGAAATAGAAGTGATAATGCTTACGGCGGAGCAGAAAGCGTGTTGTGTGCAGTGTTTTGCACAATGTGGGTCTGTATTCACTGATCCTCGTGAATTTCGTAAAAAGTATCGAATTAACACTGGAAAGACGGGAATTTTTCTTTTTCTAAAGAAGGCTTGAGGTCTGTCAGAAGGACGGGTGGAAATAAAATTTAAAGTAAAATAAATTAAATGCATTTTTAAATAAAAATTACCAAAAATATAAATATTTCAAAACAAGAAATTGTACTTCTCATAATTTATTTTTGAGTACTTGTATATATATTAAAGACGATAAAAACACTTTATTTCAAAGAAGAAATTACTTGCAAAAAAAAAAAAAAAAAACAAAAAAGCTTGCTAAATTAATTTTTGAACAAACTCAAGCTTAAGTAAAATAAAAATTACTTTAAAGTAAATAAAAATTACTTTAAAATGTGGAATATTATATTTGGTTTTGTTGAACTAATAATATAAAGGATACAATGACCTTTTTTTTTTTACTTCTGCTTTATGACTAAATTAGTGAAATATCATAATTATCTTTTACATTCATCGCAAATCCTACTTCTAACAGCTACACTGCATTTACCACACACATATCGATTACATTTGCAACATATATGTGCAATCCTGTTTTTATTGCAGAGCCCAATTTGTCATTGGGTACGATTTTTTGAGTTCGATATCTGATTAGAAATTTGAGAAATAGTGCGAGGAATGGCTTTTATTATTTCATGATTTTTTCGAAGTTCTTCAGAAAGTCGAAGCAAAAAATCTCTTCTAGGTATTGTATTTCCAGTAGCTTCTTCAAACGCAATCCATGCGTTTATTGAAGCTAAATCCAAAATATTGTAAAAAACGCGCATTGGCCATCTTCGACTTCCTGCTTTTACCGAATAGTTACGCGCCATTTGGTGAAGAATGTCAGCCCCATATTTTGTAGAATTATAAAATGTCACAGTTTTGGGTACTTTCTTTTCATTATCTATTATGCTAGCAGTTTGGTGTAAATTGCTTAGAACCAAAACATTCTTGTTCTTCTTACATACATACACAGTCAAATTGGAATCATTGTGTTTACAACACGATATAGAATAAATTAGACGTTTGGAATATTTTGTGGAGTCTGGAATTTCCCTCCTTGATTGCTTCATTGTGCCGATAATACTAGTCTTTTTTGTCTTCAATTTCTCAGCAAGAGTAAGGGAGGTAAAAACGTTATCGTTATTAAAATTCATGCCTTTGCTAAAGATTGGTTCCATCAAAAGTAAAACGACATAGTCTGAACGTGATAAGTTGTCCGGTTTGGTATCATCTTTTCCTAAATATAGAAAGGCGTTTAGCATTTATTTTGACTCCACACATCTGCCGCAATCCAAAATGTAAAACCAAATTTATCGGGTTTGCTTGATATGTATTGTAAGAATGGGTACCTAGTTTTAGGTAGAAATAATTGCTTCTCAACGGTTATATATTCTTTATGTTGGTAGCAAGAAATCGAGTTTTTAACGAATAGATCCCAAACACAGGATATTAGAGCAAATCTATCATTTCGTAATCTTTGAGATCTTGTAGATATTTATCAAATTTCATAAACCTTAAAATTACCTTGAACCTATCCCGTGGAAAAAATGTAGGTCTCCATATTTTATTCTATAAATTAGTGACAGAGATTACATTGGCATAATATGCTCCTTCAGCGTACAAAGGAGCTGAAACGACATCTAACTCCTGCATTGAGATTGATCAGTTTTCATTTTCAAGTTGTATTCAAGCTTCTGTTTCAGTAAATTTCAGTATTATTTTCCTCAGAGAGTTATGGACCAATAGCATTAAAATTGCATTATATTCTTCTGCTTTTAACGCGTCTATTTGCATAGAAAGATACTCCACTGGGTCCCGACAGTATATTTTGGCTTTAAAAGTGTCCAGATTTACTATTGATTGGCATCCTTGCCCACATCGAACCGTCTCGTGCAACTTCATTACTTGATGTAGGTCCCTCTACAGAAGCATTCAGTAGTGTTTTCAGTCTTCCTTCTTTTTCATTTATTTTTCACAAGTAGATTTATGGAAATAGTTTTGGCTACTGAAACTTGTTTTTGCACTTCGTCTTCAAATTCAGAATCAGTATTGAATGTTTCAATTTTCTGCGGAAAAAATTCATCCTGATACTTAAGTATATCATCTCCTTCTCATTCATTTTCATCTAATTCACGTAGAAGTCGAACAATTTCTTCATTACTAAACCTTTACGATGAATCATGTTACACTGAATATCGAATACTATTCAAATAATACTATGTTTTGGTTATCACATATCTCCCTTTAGAGTGCTAGTCACGTGATTGAACAAACATGTATTTCACTAGAAAACATCTGCTTAGCATTTCACATGAAAACATCTGTTGTTCGGAAGAGGGGGAAGAGTATAGGGGTAAGAGTAGGGGATAAGGGTTCTAGATAGTTCAAATAATAACTTTTTATATCACCAAATATTTGTTTTATTTCATATTTCGTTTTTATTATGTTTTTATGAATTGCATTATCGATTTTAACTAGTTTTTCAAACTGCCATCAAAATGAAAGCTTTCTGTCTTTTTAGTTATTTTTTTCCTCTCTTTACGGCAGAATAAAATCCTGTACATGAGTATGCATGTTTCACATAAAATTAATATATGTCATAAAATTTGAGAAGTCTGAGAATAATGTTATAAACGTAGCACATAATACAACCTGTGAAACCGTCAAATTTACTGCGGCCGAATATGTAGTGTTAATTCTCTTACGGCTTAGAGTATTCGAAAGTAATATCTTCAGTTTGAGAGCAGTGGATGTCTTTGCGAAGAGAAAAAAGGATGGCGACCTGGCATATCAGAGGAAAACAATGAAAGAGTGAGAGACACTTTTCTACGAAACCCATGAAATCGACTGCTTACACAGCTCGCCCCCAAAATCACCTTATATGACCCCCTGCGATTACTTCCTTGGGGATTTGTAAAAGATAAAGTGTAGGTTCCACCATTACCCACAAACTTATTTGAGTCCAAACAATGGATTTCTGCTGCTGTACAATCAGTTGCCACTGACGCTTTTCTTCGTGTTTGTCAGGAATTTACATACCGTCTTGGCATTATACTTGAAATTATATAAAATTATATCGAATGTTTGTAAAAACACTTCCATAATTTTCCTTTGTATATTTGTATTATTTATCATTCTGCGTCACATATTTATGAAAATTTAACATTTTGAAATCGGTTGATTCGTCGCCCACATTGTGACAAAAAAAAAGGGTTAAAAATATCGTTCTATTGATTTAAACACTAGAAAAAACGATTAAGATGCGATATGCAAAAAAAAATATTTCTTGAAGGAAAAAAATAATATAAACAGAAGGAGAAAAAATAAATGCTACTTATAACAGGTGCGCGGTCTGAAGCTATATCTAAATCCAGACTTGATATATCTCAAATCAAATCTGTGTAGTTATTAATAAAAAGTGGAATATTTTTCACTCAAGGTACAAATTTAACGCTCTGCTCCTATTTCTCCTTCCCACTGCTTAAAAGATGAACTATTTGTATGAAATTAGATTATGAAGTTCATTTCTTAAGCTTTTGGTACGTTAATTTTTTAGCATCTGAAGGTACACTATAGGAAAAAAATACTTGAAAAGTAGAATAAAATACTCATGAAAAATATAATATATGAAGATGCCAAACTCATAGGGTACGCCCTTTATTTATACAAAAATGTTCAAAATGGAACGATAAAATATCTGTTTTTAAACTCTGTATTCTGAGCGATTTCTTCTTATGCAGTGATCTGCCAGGACTATGATGAAAGTTTATATCGCCCGAGTATAGTCATCGCAACCGACGTCCTCCCCGATGATCAAGTAGCTATTGTGGTCTCATGCGTCGACGGCTTTCATCAAGAAGTGGAAAATTCGGAGGCTTTGAAAAATTTGTTTGATCTGAGTCAAGTGCCGGCCCTTTTAGTCGAAGGTCACGTCAAGGAGTAAGTTTCATTTTATTTGGAATAATATTAAACTATATTAAATCGGTGAACTAATGACTACGGATAATATAACATTCAGAGAATTCAATACCCCACTAGAAATTGTCTTTTATTAGATATTTATCAGAACAAGGTTTTATTCACCAAGTTTAAACAAACATATTGGTTTATGCATCTCAAGAAAAAAATTAATTTTTAAATAAACGTCACTTAAAAAAAAATTTCCCCTAAATATTACAATATTTTTAAATGTCTAATATTGTTACAAATTTCAATATTTTTAAACAATTTTTTGTCTATCAGTTTTCCTTAGTGATATTTATCGTAGTTCTATGCACGGATTTGACCAATTTTATGTATGTTGAAATGGATGCATAGGCTCACCTAAATCGGAGCATGGACTCTCACAATTAACTATGTGCATACCTAAATATGTAGATTTTTTTGTAAAAAAAAATAACTACAGTTCTATCTCTATTCAAGGGATATTTCTGTTGGTCTCGGTCCCTTTGAATAGTATGTGTATTCACCTCTTACAAAAGGGACTTCTCTGTTTAAGGGACAATATGTCCTGTACAGTGGGATTCCGCTATTAGGAGATACTACTACTGTATTTATTTAAATCATTATTCCACGCATAATTATCGAACACATTATGCAGAACATCCAAAAAGAATTTAGGAATATTCTACAATTAAAATCATGTAAAAAAAAAATTTTCTATGATTTTAAGGAACCGTGTCCCCTTAAAATCAAATCAGATAAGGAAGTTGCCTCTTGCGCCGACAATCTTCTAACTCTTCTAATAAGTGAAAGTGTGAATTTATAAGCGTCAGTAATATTCTTCTTTTGGATTAGATCTACACTGTTAGTTTTCAAACAGCATACTCATGAGGAAAACCTCAAATTGTTTTTAACTATCTAAAATGAATTGATATATGCTTATTAATATTACTAATAACATTCCAAAAATTATAGTCAAAAAGAAACGATATAAATTTTACATGTATAATAATTTGAAGCATATGGGAAAAGTTTCCTTCTGCTGGTGAAATTAAACAAGAACTCGCTTTTTGGTTGGATGAGTGCCTAAAAGAGGAAGAATTTGATTGTAGCTATTTCGAAAGTATGGGAATTATCGCTTTAAACTTTTGTTGTTTATTTAGTTTGATAAAATGGGTATTTAATTAGAGGAAACTTAAAATATTAAGTATTGTTTAAATTAAATGAACGCGAAAATTTATTTAATGATGTCGACAATCAAGAAACGCTTTCCTGTGGTATAGGGAGGTTAAAATTAAAGTGACTCTGCTTAGACCCTGTAGAACTCGTTCTGCCTATTGAATTTCATGAAACTTATGTAGTTTATATGTATCATAGGGCAAAGATTTCTTCTATAAAAATAGTTCACACTTTGGCCACCAGATGGCTGTTTTCTAAAGTTCCTTATGCAAATTAGTAAAACATATAAGGAGACGTATTCAGGGCCTGAAAATCATTCTGCGTGCCTTTGACACCGTTAATAATGCCTGTACAAATGAAAGATGAAGCTCTTCTGGTAACGGTGTTTCATCAGAACGGCAGCAAAAGTTCAGATGCACTGCGTGAATATCGCCGTTTAAAAGAATGGCAAAGAGGGTCCATGCCTAAAAATGGTTTGAATAAGATGATTATGAAATTTGAAGAGACTTGAGATCTGGGTATAAAGCTAGAAAGCGGATTTATATATATATATATATATATATAAACCAGTAGCGAATGAAACTGTAGCGGTCGCTACTGCTGAGGTTGACAGAGTCTCCAGTTCCAGCTTTTTTTGAGCAAATGCTTGATTGGTTTCACGAGAGTAGGCGATTCAGTGGTAGATAGGGCAAAAAATTCTGCTCTCCATTTTAAAATGGTATCCATATAAGATCAACGTAGAGCAAATGCTGGAACCTCAAGACCACCATATACGTCCTGATTTCGCTTGCCGATTTTTAGCGGGAATTGAAGTTGGTAATGCATGGCCCTGAAAATTTCTATGATCAGATGAGACGCACTTTTCTTTAGATATAGTTGTAAATAATCAAAATTACCGCATAGGGTATGCTTCACCTCCTAATGTCCTGCACCAACAACCACTGCATTCGGATTACATGACTGAGTTGTGTGGATTTACTGCTGATTTTATCCTCGGACTGTTTTCCTTTGAAACTTTCGCTCTCCAAGATCCTAAAACATGCTCTGTTATGAGTGCACCGTGCAATAAACTCCATCCACAGCAGATCATTCTTTCTTTACAGGAATGGTGAATTTTTCTTATCACTGCCATCGCGCAAGATGGAGCAACAGCCCACATTGAGCGCCAATTCAAAAAACTGCTTCGAGCTAACTTTGGCGAGAATCGCGTAATATCCAGAGCTTTTCCGGGTGTCTGACCTCCTCATTCACCCAATTTTAATCTGTGTGAGTTTGTTTGTGGGGATTCTTAAAAGACCGCGTTAATAGAGGTGGAATCAGGACCTTATCTGAGTTGAAAGTCAGTATTGTGAGCCATGATGTTGAATGCCTCGAGAGCCTCTTCGCTCTACCATTGAACACGTTATAAAGGACTTTCAACGCGTAATGGATGTCGATGGAGCACACATTGATAACCTTCTATAATTGAATAAATTAGAATGATTTTGACAGAGTTGTGTACTTCTTCAGGCGCCACAATTCCTTTAGTGGTTAAAATTTGACAGAAATCGTTTACAGAAATCATTTCCGCAAGGCCACACACACATCATATATTGTATATACCAAGTTGTGTCATAATTCAATTAGTAGAATGGGTTCTAGAAGGGTCGGAAAAGGTTACATTAATTATAAACCCCCTGTAGATAGTGTAAGACCTTCCACAGTCTTTCTTAGTGTAATTGGATAAATAAGAGCAAATGCTTGGCATATTCCTTATAAACAAGTATATTATTGTGTCCAAATCCTCAGTGAGAATAAAATGCTATATGAAATAACAGATGAGTTTTTCACTCATATAAATCACAAAGCATACTACGTAATTTATTTAGAAGAACTTCCAAAGTATACACTGTACGTACAAGAACATTTGTAAGAAGTTACAGTTCGTATCGAACAATATTGGGAAAAATAAGAGATTATGTACATTAATCTTCTGCACATGATACATTCTGTATTTCATACGGTGTCGCGTATCTCCAATGATTTAAAGCGTTTGATAACGAGAAAAAATTCCATACAGATAAAAATGTAGAAAATATATTAACTAAAAAGTGCAGGATTTATTTCACTTCGAAGCAATATTACAAACGTAATATGAAATAAGTTCGTTAAAGTTAAAAATATTCGCTTCACAAATTTAATGGACTGGGCACATACTTTATAGTGAATCACGTGATACCAATAGCGGTAAATAAAATAAAGAGCAACAACGGTTACGATTGCAGTAAAATTTCATTTTTTTTACTTTAGTTTGATGATGTCCCATGAAGCAAAGCGCTGTTAGAGTTAATTACATGAAAAAGAATCATAAATTGCAGTACCGGTGTGAACGTGTTAAAGTACTTATTATTTAGTATAAATAAAACATGTTTTACTGGTATGACGTTAACAAAATCCGTTTCCAGATACTTTGAATCTCTGTTTCAATCTCTGGGAGCGAAACGGCCTGATAAGATTGCCGACCTCACAACCCGTCCCATGCGTAACAACTTCCCCTTCTACTCTGGAGCGGTACTGCTCAGAGATTATTCCAACTTCTTATGCATCTACGCCTATTCCGAAGGAGTTCTGACGCAGGGAAACGCCCGTGATTTTGGTTTGCAGTTCGCCAACTTCTTTGAGGAGAGTACCGGTTCTCCAAATGGTATTGGAGAAGGCTTAGATAAATCCATAAAATCCATTAGCCCCCTGACTGTGGAGAAGGGCATCGAATTGGGCAATTACTACAACATGGAATGGCTTCTAACGGCTGTGGAGACCCAAAATTCCACGAATCTGTTTTACAAGTGTAGCTTTGAAGCTGATGGTGACCCCAACTAAGACAAGATTTGGCTGAGATTTAAAGAGTTTTTTAATTCGTGTGGAAAAACAATCCTGTTCTAATTCAAAATTGTCTCTTTGGTTCTGGATGCCATAAATGTCCATATGGCTACTGAAACATTGTACATTGCAAAATAAAAATTAAACTTCCAATATCTTTAAAGTTTTCTTCTTCATGTTTTTTTTATATTTAGTCATTATTTTAGTTCATTTCAATATATTTCTGCATTATGTTTACTAAATCTTAAGGGTAAAGTCTGATTACACTTCTGAGCTTTCACTCATGAGGAATAACTACACTAAATATTAATAATAAAAGCCTCAAATTATATAAATGGCTTCAATATTTTTTATTACAATATAAAACTGGAAGCAGGAATTATACCATAAATAAATTCCGTGATATAAACAATTCATGTACATCTCCACAACGTAAGGTTTTTTTATACGAAGAAATGTTATCGGTAGACATTGTAATTTTATCACATAGCTTCCTTTCGTTTGAAGTTACCTGAAAAATTCAAAAATAACAGTTTCCTTGATTGTAACGCTAGTTTAGGAATACAGTAGCTTAATGGTGTATTCTTTTTATCTCTTTTAATTGTACAGCGTTCGACAATTTTGAACATCGCTTTCCCCCTCCCTTTTGAATTTTTGTTGAGAGAGAATTTTAAAAGAAAATTTCAACGCCTTTGTTAAAATTGGGAGTCAAAGATTTATAATTGTAGTTAATTTTTTCAGAGCTATAATTTATTAAACCTCTTTATAGATTAGGTAAACATGATATGTTAGTTGGATGAATTGATTTCTGCAAGTATACACGAGGACTATTGGAGAATGTCCTGATAATTTCGTCTTCGACAAGGAATAATGAGCTTATTCTTTCCCAAGTTTAAATAACAAACTCTTTTTTAATTAAAAGCGAGGAAAGTCAAGGTTTTATCATTCTGGTCTGTATATTATGACTTTGTTTCAAAGAAAATCATATTTATATACATAAATAACTATGCATGAGAAATTATAATTCGATAGCTACATTTACATTTACAAGTTGTGTATTAAACATTAAGTGTCGTTTACCGTCATCATTTCCCCGACGTTTTAATTTCTTTGTGTGCATATAATCTACTAAAAGGGACAACACTGCCCGCATTGCCGGTGATTAAGGTATACAAGTCACACAATATACTTAAGGCTCCCGTCTACCCGCTATTTTGATTTCGTGGACGTAATGTTAATCCTGTGGAATTTTGACTTTAAATCTCACATCTTTATTATTTGAACTATTTGAATGCAATGAAGAGCTTTTGAAAGAGCAGAAAATAATCAATATTTCTATGGAATTACTTTTTTCGTTCGATTTTTAAAAATATTTTTTATTCTTATTTTAATTATTCGTTTTTGAGTTTTCCGGTCTTAGAAGAATATTTTCAAATATTTTTAAAAATCGGAGGAGTAAAAGTAATTCCACAGAAGCATTCATTATTTTTTGCTCTTCCAGATGCACTTTATTGCTTTCAAATAGATCAAATAATAAAGATGGACGAATTCAAGTCGAATTTCCATAGGAATAACATTAAGCTGATGAAATCAAAATGGCGGGTAGACGGGAGCCTTAAGCTGATGAAATCAAAATGGCGGGTAGACGGGAGCCTTAAACAAAGCCAGCGACTACTCATTTGAATTGGTTTAAAGATATATGTTGAGGTTAGATTAATTTACAATATATATATACATAATTACTTAATATTACATTTAATTTTACGAACTAATATTGTCGTTGCGACATGATCGATTCCATCTGTATTGCTGGAGAACTCCTGCTCGAGTCCTGCCTTCCTATACATGCCAAAAAAATAAAGAAAGATTACTAGCTTTACAACCGGCTGCCACTGTGGTGTGGTCCTCGCCCTATTGACATGCTACTGTGGGTATTTGGCAGCCGTACGTGACATTAGGTACATCTTGCATGAAATCTGTTGCATTTATAACTTTAAAAATTTGCACAGTACGTATAAGCATAGTTATAACTTCAAAAAATATGTTTAAAAAATTTTAATTTTTGGGAAACGAATTTCCCATACATTTACACAAATATGACGTATCAAATAAAAGTTTTGATGTCAATAGAAATTTTTTTTTAAAAAAAAATTAATTTTTTCTTATAATTAAAAAATAAGTATTTTTCATTTTTCTAACATTAAAGACACATATTGTAATACCTATGTAACCTTTTTGTTCTAACAGTTAAGCAAGAAGACCTTCAATTTCGTATTTATATTATGATCATATAATCAATAACAATGTAAAAATATTTTACGTTAAATTGGATCGTAACAGCCATTGATACTAAGAAGTTGATATTATTTCCTGATTGTAAATTATGATGTACTATTCAAAGCTAAGGTTTTTCCCCTTTCTGGAGGTAGAATAATTTCGAAAATATGTATGGGAATAAGTATTTGGACAAGAACCTGATGAAATTACCTGCAGAGTTACTCAGAATTGAGAAAGCATTACAAAGTTTCATGAAATGGGATGTGTAAATATTGTATCGACATATTATTACAGCAATGATTATAACAGAACCAAATTACAACAATTTTAATTTTCTGCGAGTGAAAGAATAGATTATTCTGTTCCACCAAACAACTTTCTTAATTAACAAACTAATCGCAACTCAGTATTAATCTAAAGTTATTCTTAGCATTGTTGTAAACTTATTTCATATTATCTTTTATATTTTCTCCTTACTTAGTGAACCAAAAATATTTTTTCTCCAAATTTCTGTATGCTTCATATCCTTTTGGATATATTATAATCAAAATAATAATTATTATTAAATGAGCTCTGATTCCTGAAAGTTCATCTTCTTCATCAAAGCGAGTGCATTACTACACGGATACAAAGGAAGATCCAACTCTTAACTTACATGCGGCTATGGATAGTGAAAACTAAGCAGCTGTGTCGAATTTCTTCTACACTGTGTGGAATAATTTTCGTCAATATAAAAACGTCTCTCATGAGCATCTATTTCCGGCCATAAAAGGTGTTACTTTATCATCTTCTCTTTGGTTACACCTAGTAAATGAAGCAAAATATTTGGACTTATCATTAATTCGAAAACCTCTCATTATATGAGATTCTCTAGTGTTTTCTACTGTGTTGCTAGATGATGCAAATCAAATAACTCTACTTTGTCAAAAAGAGGGGACTTTTATCCTCAGTTCATCTCATCTTTCTGTGTTTTAAGTAAATCTGAATGTACTGAACTGTTACGCATTTCAGAAACATTTATAGAAAGAGCAACTGTCAAATGTGTTTTTATTGATCTATTAGAGAAAGGAGTTATAAAACTTAACATTCAAAATGTATTAGATGTCGAAGCGAGATCACTGCTCACAACTTCAAACATTGAACTATTTTGCGACCACTTAACAATTTCATTAAATAATGCGTTGGAACGCATTAGTTGTTTTCTTCACTATGCAAATCAACTCATTCGGGAGAGTTTAGCTTGGAACCATTAAAATGTCTTTCTAATCATTTGGTGCTCATGGTCTTTTTTCCTTGAACTTTGAACAATTTGCTGAGGATTATATTACGGAAAAATTCTCAACTGTCAAATTATCCAAGCAAATCTTTCTTATCAAAAATAAATATGTCTGTTATGTTTGAAAATGTAAAGCAAATGTACATTGCTACTGATGAAATGGAACATTTTAAATAAATGTGATAGTCTTACTCAAACTTCTTGTTTGCTTTATTATGTTATTATTCGATTTTATAACTAGTTTATATATTGTATGTTTTAGAATTTTACATAATTTGAAAAGTTGTCCATTTAAACGCGTACGAGTTTTAAAAAAATAGCTATTGTTTACCATTATAGTTCAAAGTTGAAATGCATTTCAGAAAACGATACAGAAAGAAATTTTGGACATAAGGTGAATGAAAGATTGATACTTACAAAGAATAGAGTCAGGCTCAATGATTAAGAAAATCACTTAAATTTATTTCCTATTCATGTAAAATTTCGTTTGAAATGCAGAAATTCTAACTTGATATTCAAATCATTAATGCTATAATAGCCCAATAAAATTACTGTTAATCAATGAAATCATTCCATATTTTAAAGGGCTTTTTTTGTACTTAATTAATAAGTATTAAGAAAAGGCAGAAGTATATAAAAACTAAATATAGTATTTTGTATTACACAAAACAAATGAATATAATTTATTCAGGAAATGTTAATTTCATTCATTTAATTAAACAAAGAAAACATATTCAACTCAATGATATCCAATCCCGCTACATTGCGTGTCAGAAAAGGAGCCAAATTTTATTATTTTTTTTAATTTATTCAGATTTTTTGATTTAGCATGTGAAAACCCTTTTGATTTATCTTTTATATAAACACAACTAGTTTATGCATATGTATACATTCAATTGGATAAAATTCATGGCAGAACTTATAGGTTAATTTAAAGCAAAAATACGTACAGAATAATAAGCGACAGGATTAGAATAAGCTAAAATAAAAATAATAAATAAAAAGTTCTATGTAAAGTTTTGCAAAGTGCAGATTTAACCACCCAAAGTACAATTTTTTTTAATAATTATTATTAAATTACTCCCTAAATATAAGAATTAAAGTAAACGATGAAATATCGAGAAATGGATAATAGTAAATTTTTCCGATATTAAAATTAAAGCTAATTGTGAATTATTAAATTGAATATATTTAAGCAAAATGCAATTAAAACTAAAGCAAACAATAAATTATTAAATTGAATATTATATCCGCTACATATAATTAAAATTAAAGCAAATGATAACTTACTAAATTGAATAAATTTAAGCTAGTAATTAAAATTGAAGGAACGGATAAGAAATTGAAAAATGATCTTGTATGCCAAAAGTGATCTGTTACGCCAAAAATGATTCAACTAAAACTATAGCCCCTTGGGTGGCTAATAATATACATTTTGAAGAGTTTTGATGCAAATAATTTAAGAAAACGCTGTTAAAAAAGAAAAACTAAGCTTGTAAAATATTTCTAGAATTTATTATATTAAACAAAATTGTTATTCTTGAAGCATACAGTGAATATAAAGAGCATTTAGTGTGGGGTTTTGCAAAGCTAAATTATGGAAGTAATTATTAAAGAAATCATAGAAAAATTGTTGGAAAAACATTTTTGGTAAAATTCCACATGATAGTCAGCTGTATTAACATTATAAAATAAATAAATTTATTATTTGTCAAATACTAGAATTTAGTGGCTTAGATAGTTAATTCAAGTGCTAAAAAAATTACGAAAAGAGAACTTCACATCGTGATACACGGGATGAAATGCACAGCATGAACTAATTATTTTCATATAAGTTTTTGGGGAAAAAAAGATAACTTAAAATAATATAGACTGAAGGAGGTCGCCAAATGTATTTCAGATTCAGAAAACGTATCAGAAAGTTAAAAGAATAAGTGAATTTACATTTCATTGATATAATAATGCTCTTATTATATCTCATTGACAGAAAATAACACTAGGGTAGAAATTATGTGAATGTTATGTCTAAAAGAGCGATGCGCATATTGTAAACAAATATAACATATCAAAAATCGGATTAAGAATTTGTGAGACAGCATTTAAGGTATCCGAACACGTTCGGTGGCCTTTTTTTTTAAAAAAAATACATTTTACAAAATCATTATAATTACTTAAATAAATACTTATTTGCCTATAAACATTAATACTGAGCCAATAATATTTTAAATAAATTATCTTTTGGTTTCAAAAATGACATACATGCTTGTAATTTTAACAAATTTTTATATAAACTTCAAAGCATCTGGGGACAAAAACAATTGACTTATATCAATAAAAAATAATATTAAATAAATTATATAAATTTATATAAGGGATGTACTAAAATTTTAAAGTTTTA
>BMAW01043937.1:0-96217 GCA_019974015.1 Nephila pilipes | reverse complement strand
AATTATATAAATTTATATAAGGGATGTACTAAAATTTTAAAGTTTTACTGAAAAATACTAATTTTTCAGCTGATCGAGTAAATAAAGCGGGAAATTAGACGTACTTATGTAAAGCCATTTTTTTAAATAACAGATCTTAACTTAAAGAGTATACACATAAGAAGATTCATTTTAATACATTCCCTAAAGCCCAATATAGATTTCTGGTTCAGAAAATTTCATACAAAGATATTCATAACTTTTTCAGTTATCAATGTCACCGTGCACACATTATGCGTAAGAAACAGTTTTGAGAAAAATGCATTTGCAGTTTAAGCCATTGTACCTTTACATTAAATTACCACTGTGGTAGGCAAAAATTCTTCAGATTTGTATGCTATATCTTCATACATCTCATCTTTGGCAAATTTCCTTTTCATTTTAGATCCGTTTTTTTTTTCGGGCTGTTTTCACACTACATGATGAATATCGTCTCGATTCAGCTATCCGTTCTAAATTAAGTTGAGCAAATCCTTTCGATGTATTTGTTCCTACTTGCACATTAGCTGCGTTTAAAACACAGAAAAAACCTTGAGAACCCTTTATTAAATTGTATGACGGTCAAGTAGGTGCCTAATCGTAGATTTTGTAACTCGACCAAAACTTCTTTAGAAAAAAATTTCCACTAAACGCCAATAAAATTTTCATTTGCATTCTGCGTTTTCCCATGCAAATATTTATTCAGTAAATGCTTCTCGCCTAGTTTCATATAATGAGGTTTAATAATGTTCATTATGCTTTTGGGTAGTCCTTTACCAGTATCATCATATGTCTTTCCATTCTCTACAGCTCGTTGATATTTGCACCAACTCTTAGGGCCAACTGGATACCGGCCAAACACAGACTGATTTCTGTTCGAACAGCAATGGAAAAAGGTTGCCTGTCGTTCAGTTTTTCTCGACACCCTAGAAATTATTGCTTCGATTTCAAATTTCGAAGCTTTGAATCCACACGCTTTCGTATGTACCCTATGCATACAAACTTTGAAAAGCTATTTTCTCTATAAATATTTATAATAGAATTAAAACCTTTCAAATCTCCATCCCCATAACAATGCCGAGTTAAAAAATATTTCCAAGGAGATAATAGCCTTTTTTTTTTATCTACATCCAATGACAGCAATCAAACAATATGTTCTTGTAATTTTTTGAATATCGTTACATTTTTTTTATTTGTTTATTTCTTGTGATAGAAAGTATTTTTTGAAGATTGTTATTGTACATTTACTTGTTATCTGTTGTAAATTTACAAGATTGTTTCTAATGAATCATTTAGGAATTTGAGCTTCCTGCTATTAAACAATATTTCCAACAAACTGCTCCACATTTTTTACAACAGTATGTGTGTGACATTGATAATCCTAATTTTCCTTAGTTGATAATATTGAAGCAATTTTTTTTGTACACTTTAAAGCCAAGCATGATAACGATATATCTCAAGGTTATTATTCTTGCGCCATCAAAGAGATTGATTACTTGTTTTTATTAACGTTGCACTCAGAAGTAACATGTGGGCTATTGGCGACAGACCTCGTAATTTTAAGCTGCAGTCAGATCATGAGGGCGACACCCGAATGGTCTCCTTCCTCTCCAAGCTCCCTCACCTCACCAACGAAGGTTCCTGGGTCTTCAAATGACCGAACTTGCTTCGGTCCCACTACACGGCGTATATTGAGTGGCAGTAGTGTTCAAAACCATGACTGGATGCAAATAATGTGGACAGGAAGTTCGTGACCATAACCACTAGGCAACCACGACCACACGTCACCCAAGAAATCCACGGTTCTTAAGATGGCTGATTTAATTTCGTGATAGTAAATTAATTAGTCGATTTGGAACACATTGTAGCAAATTCCACTAAAAAGTTTCAGTTTCAGATTTTTATAAATCTTTAGACGATTTCATCAAAAATTCCAACGATTAAAAAATTGCGGTATTCATTCGTTTTACAAAATGAATATGTGGTCGTCCTTTAAGTAAAGATTAAAGAACTATACCAACTAGGCAATTTTAAGCAAAATTATAATTGCACAGCTGTCTCCGAGTTTTTTTTAATTCGTTTTATTTTATTTTGCTTTCCCCATTTCCTCCGATTTCGCTAAGATATCCATTACGCATAGATCTGGCGGATATCATAACTCGTGACGTCATGCATTTGACAATTTTAACGCTGCCTGGAATTTTTCGCATAGTTTTTTTTCTTTATTCATTTATTATATCTCATTAAAAAATTTATGTTAAAATAACTTTATTAAATTTTTTTGTGTTTTATTTTAAATATTCAGAGTTCAACGAACGGATAGTAACGGCACTTGACTTTAAAGCATTATTTGATTTATTTCGAATAATGTAAAGCAACTGCCACATTTGAATATTTAAATGGAGAATATAGCTGAATTTGTATACTTTTTGAACCAATAATGAAACATAATGCAAAAGAAATGTACGAGAGTATCAAAATGTTTATAAATTTCAAAGACTAATAATATTTTCAAAAATATATGTTAGGGTAAATAAGACATTAGTTAGAGGCTTGAAGCAAAATCTGAAACGACAAATAACACAAAAAGAAGCCTTTTTTGCTTTGTGACTGTTAAAAAGATGTATTTGGAAAGTTAAACTGATTGATATGAGATAAGACATAGACGTAAAACGGTACTAATTTACAGAATGACTGTACGATTTTATTTTTACTTCATCACTTCAGTTAAACATATTGGGGAAAAAAAGAATAAAAAGTATACGACCGAATATGAAAAACAATTGAAGCCGATCGAGTATAAAAAAGGGTGAACATCTTTGAAAAGGCAGTCTACGGAAAAAGATTGGATTCTTTGTAAACATGAATTTCATCCTGCAGGCTGTGTCCATGGTGGCCTTCGTGGTTTTATGCACCACGAACTTCAAGTCAGGTAATTTGTTTCTCTTGTTTAGGACATTAATCTGAGAGTAAAGCATTTTGTAAACATAAAACACGTACTTAAAAGATATTTTCTTGGTTATATTAAAATCTCAGAGTATGTACTCAACGGTAATACAATTATTTTTGTCGGTTAATATCAGGTTTGCTTTTACTGAACGTATTTCTATTTTAACCTCGGAATAAAATTGAATAAATTTTTATTAGAATTGAATATATCTTTTGAAAGAAATTTTCATTAATCATAAAATGTTAACA
The DNA here is from genome assembly GCA_019974015.1 of Nephila pilipes. Lineage (NCBI taxonomy): Eukaryota > Metazoa > Arthropoda > Arachnida > Araneae > Nephilidae > Nephila > Nephila pilipes. The sequence goes on along the minus strand of BMAW01043937.1, from coordinate 93,001 downwards.
ATGTTAACAATGCAGGAAATTTATTTAAATAAAGTCGATCTTAACTCATAAAAATTAAATTGGGTTTGACAATGAAGGAAAAAAGAAAGTCATTCACAACTCATAAAAATGAAATTAGAGTCGTAACACAGCTATGAAAGAAAAATCATGTAAAGAAAGTCGTAATTAGAGCAAACTATGAAGGAAATAAATTTTAACGAAATTTTTCTTAACTCATTTTTAAAAAGTCGCTCATGACTCGTAAAAATGAAATTAGGGTTAAAATGGAAAAAAAAAATTACTTGAAGAAAAATATTACAACTTAAATTCCTCAGTATTAAATGGTTTAGTTTGAATGAAACAGTTTTCGTAATAAAACGTAGTTAGGGTAATTATGACACAGCACATTTTTATTCATTCCACTGTGTGTGATATCTGATATTCCTTCCTCCACACAGTACCTCTGACACGCGTTTTCTTTTACAAATTGAGAAAGTGTTCGTCATTGATTCAAATATTTTGCTTAAATGCATGGTCTTCTCAATAATTTAAATTTAGGCACTTATATTTTATTCATTGAAATTATAAAATATAACATATTTCTAAAATAACCAGAAAGTCAATATGTGTCTTCATATGAGAAAAATAATTATCGCGTAATAGATTCATATTTTAAAAAGAAAAAAATCATACTATCCACCGCATTATTTTGTTTGGAAAATAAATATGATTTGTTGGAGCATACTGTTTCTGAAGTATAAAGAGAATACTTTTCGTAGTAAAGTGTTCATTATATGTGCCTGTTTTATCGATATGAGAGAAAAATTTTAAAATATAAATAAATGTTATGGCAAAAACAACATCTACCGTATAAAATTATTTTGTTTCCAAGCATTGGATGCATTCTAGAAAAACAGAATTCTTTTTTCTTAAGCCATCAATTTGAAATTCGATTTAACGATACAATATCTTGAGAAAAATGCAGAACTATTGCCCAAAGGGAATAATATGCTCTTTTAGTGTGATAAAGTATGCTGTTTTCTGTAAGACGGTGTAATTTTAATGTGTTTGATTCATTAACTTATCACTTAAGACTTCAAGATAGTTATAGTCACAGGATCTCATAATTTTGATCCATGGTCAACAAATAGAATACGGCATTAATATTGAGACACGAGATGATATTTTATCAATGTAGAGAAGTACTAATTCTTGTTATTATGACATCATATTAACATTATAGTGTAATATGAAATCAGTATTATATCGTGTTAAGTTTTTAAGTGATACGAAAAATATGTTAAATATTTATTGTCAGCCAAATAACCTAAAAAATTAGACTATATTTGAAAGATAAAAGAAAAATCACAAGTTGGTAGAGTACGTTTTTGTATAATTGATTAGCTTCTAATTGTTTAGGGGTATATTAACAACTTTCTAATAAACACCGAGACTAAAATATCGTTTATTCAAACGAATTCGTTTACAACAAGAGAGATGTAATAAAAGTAACTATCAATTTCAGGAAACAAATAACACTAAAAGTAGAGATAAAAATCAATACAAACTCATAATACATATGAGGTTATTACATCTAAATCAAGAATCGATGTACCTCAAATCAAAATATATCAACGTTGTACAAACTGACGTGTAATAATATCTCTCCTCACGACTTAAACTCACACAATTGTATAAAATTAGTGTATACATAGTTCACTTCGCTCCTAAAACTTTTGGAATCAGTTAATTTTGGCAAGTGAACGTAAACTTCCTGGGAGAAAAAAGAACAGATAAAAAGGTTAACAAATTTTCGGGAGCTCATACATTTGTCAGCTTTCAATCTCTTGTAGTGTAATAGAATTTTGTTTCGGCTTCCTTGATCAGAAGTATCTTTTATTGCACTGAAATTTCAAAAGTTAAAAGAGAAATTAAAATATTTTCCATCCAAATTTTGAAATTACAAAGATTTGGGGTGGAAATTACTCTTAATAAAGTTGAGATAGTTACTTGTTCATCATTGGTGGGATTAGGGAAGAGGGTGGAGTTAACTTGTTAAGCTACCAATCAATAGGATTGCAGTGTATCAGAGCGGTGGAGACAGGAAGTAAACAATGAGTAGTTTTACGGAGTTCCCACCCTTGAATGAAAAGTATACATCCTCATCTGAAATATTAAATTAAAGAAAAAATAGAAAATTTCATAATTAAAAAATTGTCACATTTAGAAAAAGAAATAAGAGATCTATGGAGAGGGCAAAAAAGTACCCAAAGGTCCGTTGTAGCCTGTTTCTATTACGAGAAAGTCATGTTGAAGTTATGGAAACGGCATGCAATTTCAGACAAATTTTTCCCGGTAAAAGACTTCTGTGACGACCCGTCGAAGTTCGCTCACTCAAAGAAGTGGAGACAGTGTGGTTCCGAAATCTTTGCGTTCCTACTGGTCGAACGCTGTGGAGTAGGAGAGCAGGGGTGCTCTTTGGGGAGGAGAACGACTACAGAAAGAAAATCTTTCGATCCAACCACCATCAAAAATTTAATTTAAATTAATTTAAAAAGTATTTTATATAGGTGGTAAGATTATGGAATTTTTAGAAGGTTTTGCGTAAGTAACGTGAGCAAAAATAAGCTATGGGGGTTTCGCTAAGGAGAAACAAAGACCGTGGAATTTTCACTAGGAGTGTAAAGTGTTTATTGAAAAATAACCAGACCAGATCTCTATATTTTAGAAATAGTTTTGAGGCTATAGGGCTACATAATTTTAATGATGAAACAGGATACAGGGTACTAGTGAATTGTTCCACGCTGTATCATAGTGGATTATAAAAAAAACTATAGGTAATACTGGGATTGAGATCTTCGTATTTGCTTAACTTTTGGAAAGTTTTCGAATGAGTTTTGGAGGAAAAAACAGGGGTGCTTCAGAGATGTACTTCAATTTCGGTCGTAGTCAGGGTATAAATTCAGTAGTACATTTGGATTTTGTGGGAATTTAGTAAAAAAAATTATTGATTACCTTTTAATAAATGATAGAATAGATTCTGTTTTTATGTTCCGGTGAAAAAATTCACTTCTGAGACAAACCAAGGAGCGTTAACTATTTTTTCTAATAAAAATCTTTGTTTGTGGTTTGCAATTTCCTGGAATGTGTCATTGCATGTGCATCTCAAATCTATGAAATGTACGTCACGACAGATAGGACAATTTATTCGCAGAGCAAAACTTAGTCTCTGAGAGTAATATAAAAGCGGAAGAATTGTTAAAATAGAGTACAATCCCTCTAACCGAAGCAATAAAATAAAAGTGAGGGTTTCTTAGGAATTCTATTTTTTTTATTGAAATATAATATTCAAAATACAACTGTAAACGTTCATTGTAAAAGTTTTATATTAACCAGCTTTTTCTCTACTTAGTGATATGTCGCGAATATGATGAAAACACGTTCCGCCCGAGCATAGCCTACAGAGTTGACATTCTTTCGGATGATGAGAGGGCCGACCAGGACACCTTCGTCAACACCTTTGTAGAAGAGGTAAGGGGCTCGGACACTTTGAAGGACATGTTTGACCTAAGTGAAACACCAGCCCTCGCATATGCTCGCCATGCCTATAAGTAAGTTTCGTTTTAGTTGGAATAACGTTAGACAAAAATAAGTAAAAAATTAGGAACGTTTAACTAACGACTGTGCAGAAAACATAATACAATCGAACTTCATTAACCCGAGGTGGTATTCTGGGCAAAACAGCTCACATTCACACACAGAGTAGTATATTTTTCTCCGCGTTTCAATATATTTTTATTCCGTCGTAATAGAACTCAATATTCTCCACAATGTGGGTTTCAATCTACGGGTTCATTATTCTAAACACATTATCATCAGTTTCTGTAATTTACAACATCATGTACATTAGGATGAACTAATATTTGAAAATAATTTTTATTAAGATATCTCGAAAATTTCTTAAGAAAAATTAAAACTGTACGATAGCCCTTCCCGTACAAAAACACTTTACTATGAAGCGATACAATAAAAAAAAGAGTACATGCGAGTTCATTAATCTTCCGTATATAATTTCAAAAGACATTTTGAATAAGACCAAATATTTTGGATATCGAATTTTATTACAGTAATTGTATTATAGAGTATGCGAAACATTTCTTTCCCGAGATTTAATAAAATCTATTTCCAGCGACTTTGTAACAGTCTTAACATCTCTGGGAGCAGATGATCCAGATACCATTGCCGATTTTGCAACTCGTCCCATGCGTAAGAACTTCGACATTTTTACTCGAGAGGAAATGGTTAGAGTTTACGCTAACGTGGCTTCTAGCTACGCCGACTCTCAAGGACTTCTGTCGCAGGACAACGCCGAAGATCTCGCCAAGCAGTGCGCCAGCGCTTTTGAACAGAGTGCCCAAGAAAACTTAAAGGAAGGCGACCCTACCTCCAAATTTACAGCAGTCGGGAATGGATTTATTCAGTTCTTGATGTCCATTGACACCCTGAACGTTGAAAAAGGCTGGGTGGTGGCCATTTATTACGAAAGCGAGTGGCTTCTAACGGCTGTTGAGAGCCAAAATTCCACAAATCTGTTTTACAGATGCAGCTTTGAAGCTGATGGTGATCCCAACTAAAACAACATTTGGCTCGGACTTAAAAAGATTGTGACTCGAACGGAAACAAAGCCTGTTTGGATTTTAAAAAGTTTCATTTGATCCTCTGGCCAAAAATGTTTGTATGGTTACTTAAAATATGGTGTACTTTAAAAAATAAAAATTATACTTTCAATATTTTCAAAGCCTCCTTTTTTTATTGTTACATTTTGAATGCTATACAAGCGTTATTTTAGTTTTCATGTGTTTCTGTATTAAATGTAGGCATATTTCAACGAAATTTTTTTCATTACCAAGTCTGAGCTTTCACACGTACAAAAATAAAATTTCAAATACAATTTATTACAGTCCAAAGACTTTATAAATTTGATGTGAAATATGTATAAAACAGAAAAAGAACCCACAATCTTGCTGAACGTCTAAGAATTAAAACTTTTAAAATGTTAACTAAATCTAAATAATTTTTAATTGAAAAAATTCCATCTACATAAACCCACACTGTAAGAATACGTGTTTTTATACGAGAAAGCGATGCAATCGATAGATACCGAATAAAGTATCACCTTGTGTTTCAAGCAACATAGGTATAGTAAAACATCATTTTACATCATATATATAAACGTCTGTATTTCAAAATTAAACCTCACTAGTTTACATTTATTTCTATTTGAAGCATATTTTACTCGACGTTTTTACAATTTTTTTCTCTCCGTCAGATCTAGATATTTGTTGGAAGGTACTTTAAAAAACTTTTTTAAAATTATTGCTTCAGTTGATTCGAGGGTTCGATTCCTGCTACAAACGCTTCAGGCTGATGAAGTCTTTCAATGCCAGAAAATATTCATGCACGTTTCATGTTTTCTTGGGATTTTATCAACAGTTGTCTTGAATGTCTACAATATCTTAATCGGAAATATCGAGAATCAAAAAGGCGAAGAAATGATGCGCATTAATATTATTATCATTTCTGATTTCTCGCAATCGAAACCCTACATTTTCATGAATCCGGAATGAAAGTAAACTTTTCTTAATCCGAGTCATTTTCAACCTCTTTTGGTTGAAATTCCCGGAATAAAAATTAATTTCGTTTCATCGAAGTTTTTTTGATCAGAATCTGTCTCTTTTGTGGTTGAAACTCTCTTAAAAACTTAGAATTCCTTTTTAAAATCAACTTTATTTTGACAGCAAACAGAACAATATTGTTATGATTTTGGCGATAAATAAATACCACGTCTATCAAACTGTCGTATTCAGTTACTATAAACAATTAAAGATAATCTGCATTTTTTTAAGACGGTATTTGAAGTTACAGACGACAATAATGTTAAAGAAATCTAAGTTTAATCGTCAAACTAAATGAATGTAATATAGAGAGTGGGGTATGCAGCAACAGATTCGTATCTGAAACACAGACAACAACTTAACTCTAGAACAACCAATATTTTGAACTACCTAGAATTCCCATTAGTGATCAGTTTGACCGCAGAAAGAAATCGAAAGTAAATGTTTGATTTTTGGCATAAATATTATTATAAAAAGTTAAAATGACTTATTTAAAACAATTCAAATTATATGCAACTTTTTAACAGTAAAATTTTGCTTTCATGTAGGGTATCGGATGCCCCTTGGTAGTCGGCGTTTTTGTGTGCGATAGCGATTTAAATGCGGCGATTTAGTTTAAGGTAATCTTAAAATTTGTTTAGAGTTTCATTTGCAACGTCTTGGTGACATCATTGCTTACGTAGCGCTAATTTGGCGATCTTTCGTCTAAGTCACCAAGTTTTTGCCACAACCGCCAAGGGGCACCCGATATTGGACTTATAAGTAAATTTTGTATTACATAAAGCAAAAGATCTTTGTTTTCAGGGAGAGAATGATGTTGTATTCTTATTGAGCATTTATTTCTTGTTATAAATTTTAACATTATTTCATCAAAAGTGTCTAATGCACCGTTCTTGTGACATTTTCCACACATTTACTTAACACGTGAGAAACACTTTTGATTTTGTTTCGGCGCCATCAGCATTCACGACGTTCATTGCTCGAGGTTTCAGAAGAGTTAAGAAGGCATACAGGTCGTTTATTTAACAAACGAAATAACAATATCATGGCGTCTCCGGGGTGTTAGATTTATATTGACAACTGAAAAAGAACACAATTTTCTACAGGTTGTAATTTATTGAAATTAAAATTAATTACTTTAATATTTTTACTCATGCTTCATAACAGAAGGAATTTTCTAAAACATGTAAAATAATTAAATTACATTCTTAATTTTTTAAATTATGAGCTTATGTTTGTAATAAAATTTCCTTTTAGGAAAGTTTTCATTTCGCGCAAGACATTTTGTACACAAATCATTGAACTGACTTGCAGTAAGCTGATTTATAAAGACAAATATATTTCCTTTAATTTGAACCTATTAAAAGGTAAATGAAATTTTACAAATATTTTTTTAAAAGTAAAACATTCATTTAAAAGTAAAGTTCAAAATTTTGAAAAATTCAAACAAAATATTTTCTTCCACTTCAAAAATTATATATATATAATTTTTTTAGTATATATATATATATATATATATATATATATACTAAAAATTTATGAAAGAATAATTTAAAATATTTAAAAAAGACAAAAAACCAGAGAGAAATGTAACAGTGAAAGAAAAATAAATGAAAATATGGAACCCAGCTAGTCAATAAGCAATATCGGGCTGAGGACCGAATAAGCTGGGTTAAACTAGTTTAATGGTACCAACCTTCCCCCTTTGCGATATATATATATATATATGACTCTAAATTTAGGCTCAGTTTGAAGATTATTTTATACATATTTCTTTATCATACTTACAAAATTTTAAGTGTCTAAATATAATAATTTTTGAAATATCCTGCGCGCAGTTAAACCGACTGAAATTTTCTAAAAGAAAATTTTATTATATTCATGGGCTCTTAATATAAAAAGTTAAGAATGAATTTTAATTGTTTTACATGTTTTTAAACATTCATTCCTTTATAAAGAATGTGTGTAAGTATCAAAGTAATTAATTTCAATATCAATAAATTATAGCTAGAAGAAAATTGTGTAACTTTTCAGCAGTCAATGTAAATCTGAGATCCATGAGACGCCTTAATAAGTTCGAAATAAAGAATTTTCAAGAAATATACAATAACCCACATGCTCTAAAGCAAACCCTTGAATTTTAAATTCTAATACCTGGAATATTGTAAAAATATAAACAGTCTCACTTAGTGAAGTACTTTGAAGCCAATAGCATCACGTATAATCGACTCTTTTGATCAAGTACATATAGGCCACACTTGGTGAAATTGTGAACAATAAATATTTTTGGGAAGCATTTTGGGATATCAGCTATCTTAACCTTTCTATGCAGAGTCCGAAGACGAAGTCATTTTCTTTTGTTCACACTAACAATTTGTTTGACATTCACTTCTCTCTCTTCTCGTTTTCTCCGCACTTAAAACGTTACCAATTCTCAAGGGAATCGTGAAGTATGAATCCGAACTCTCGTTTACTTCTTGCAATGCATCTACTCAGCGAGTATGATATCAACAACCCACAGTATGGTAAATCTTTAATTATATTACCGGAGTATAGAAGTTTTAATTATTTCTAGAAAAAAAACTTAGATGAAAGCTTAAATTTTATTTATTATTTTTAAGACACTTTCATTATCCACATCTATGCATTTTAACCAGGGTTTTTTCACCTTTGGAAAGCCCTCATTGTAGCACATTGATTCATACTGCTGGTTACTTCAATCTACGGCTTCTGAAAATCAAACAAATCATCATTAAGAACTGTAATTTACAACATTATGTCTTTAAGATTAAATTAACACGCATACACAGTTTTAGCTAGATATCTGGGTTACTTTCCAGAAGTAAGACTTTACGATCTCTTCCTTCATATATAGTAAAACAAGAGAATATCACTTTTGATTAAAAAGGTCCAGATTTATATTAGATGTCTTATATAACTTTTCATACGTATATATATATGCAGCAGTTTTTAGCAATATTATAGTTAATAGAATCAGGCTGTTCAAGATCACTGTAAGAGTTTAGGTTCAGTCTGAATTTAAATATTAACCTCAAAGTAAAAAGATTTCATTTATGATATTGAAATGAATTTTTCTTAATTGACATCACAAGCGGAAATCTTTTGAAATGAAACCTTAGAGAACTACGACGCTGATTTAATGCTATATTAAGGAATGACTATGCTATTTAACTTAAAGCATCAGTAAAAACAACGAAAGTAAGGCGTATGCTTAAATACAAATAACAACTAAAATCGAGGGAGAACAAGTAGAAAGAACAAGAACAATATTTTCCAAAAAGACGGGAATGCGTTTGTTTTCCAAGATGAATTCTTCACTGCAAATCTCGCTTTCGATCGTAGTGATTTTTAATTTATTTTGTGTTGCAAGTCTTATATTAGGTAAGTTATAATCAATACGAATTTGTGAAGTATCATAAGCTATGCATTATATTAGAATATAAATGCTCTGGCATATCTTTCTCTTACAAAATGCCTCCTCTTATGCTTTCAGCATTTCTGACGCGTTTTTCACTCTTATTCTTTGAGATTTAAGGGTAAGAGAACATGTGGGGGGAATAAAATATCGAATTTAAGACTATCTCTCTTTGTGACGCTTATGATCCAAAATTACTCGTAGAGCTAATTTTTCTGCGTGTCTAATAATATTTTAATCTTTTTATTGGACTCTTATTAAAGTATATTTTTTGGTCGAAAAGTTTTCTTTCTCTTTGATTTGAACATGGACAAATATATTTGCATTAAAGTACCACTTTTAAAAATAATATTTCATAAATATGTAAAATATATTATTCCTAAGATATACAAATAAAACATTGCTTGAAATATGGTATAAAATATAGTATTCTAATGATATTGCAAATTTTTTTTTTCTTGGAAGAAATTATTTACCTTCATGCTTTTAGGCATATAAAATGTTTTCGTATAAAAACTATTTCTTTCAGTTTAGGTATTGCTACGGGGGAAAAATAGTTTTGGCCCACTTTATGCATAGTTACCTTTCAAAGAAGTTTGAAAATTTTGGAACCACATCGAGTAACAGTTTCTTTAAAATCGTAGCTAAATGCAAATATGTATCACACGAGTCATGTACATGTTCAACTCAGAGGGAAAAAAACCTTTTTGACAGACAGATTACTTTTATTGTTCAATAGAATTATTAAAAACTATAATTATTAGGCACACAAGAACTCTAAGCTCAATTATAATTTGAAAAGGTATTAAATCACAGAAAAACAAGAAATCTCAGATATGGTATTCCACAATTTCTCGTATTTTCTCGCATCCTTAAATCCCTTTCTAGTCTAAGAGACGATGAAGTTAACCTTTATTTGCACTATAGGAAATATTTATTAAAAGAAATTAGATTCGAAAGAGGATAAATCAATTTCTTAAATGGGAATATACATTTATTAATTTGATATACATATGTGTGTGCGTGTGTGTGTAACGTATTTACTTTAATGTTTGTGCAATAGTAATGAATCATTCCATACACGGCCGAAATACTTTTATTTCCATGTTGTAGCAGACTTTAATCGGGCTTCGGCCACCAAGGGCCGAAGCGAAGTTACCATTCAAATCTCAGATGATCATCAGAGAAAGGACGAGCGTAAGGGAGGAGCAATATGAAGAGGAGAGAAGCATAAGAAGAGCACGTTTTTCGCTGTGTTTTGCTATTTATATGAGGGAAAATTCAATTAAACGTCATAGTCCACAAGGTCTAAATGGAGGGACTTCCAGGGAAGATAAGTATAGACTTAAGTCTGGTAGGGAACATCCCTACAGGTCTGTTCCATAAGAAGAGAGCATTGTCAGCGATTTTTTTTAGAACGCGTGATTGAATTAATTAAAAAGAATAGGAATTGTATCAGGAAATACGAACGAACATTATCGTTTAAAGGAGATAATGGGCAAATTTGGTAAATTAAATTATTTAAGTGAGAAATTAATGGGAATTAAATTAAATTATTACATATATATAAAAAAACACTTCGTACAGATTAAGATTATGCAATGCAAAACTAATCATGAATTTAACATGTCAAAAGATTTATTTAATAGCAAAAAGGTGATAACTATGCAAGTAAAAAAAGTCTAGTACAGTCTGCATGACATAAAAGTACTCCATATAAGGAATTTAGTGATAAATAACGAGTTTTTGAAATGATATAGGTACGTCTCATTTCAAAAAATCTCACATATTTTATTCGGCTAGTCATGTTAAATATATAAATTTTACTTAGACACACACATACAATATTATTAATATATGTATTGTATTATTAAATAATGTTTTTGATTCTTCACTTAATTATGTTTTGATATGCTTGGATTTCTCTGGTATTGATTAGTTGCTTTTTTTTGTAAATGATTTTTTTGATGGCAGCAGTAGCCTAGTGGTCATAGTTACAGACTCGCTGCCGGCGGGTTCCGACGAGTCGTGGGTTCTAACTTTGACGCCTCTATAGATCCGCCGTATAGCCAGGGCTGATACATGTTAAATCTGTCTGTGCTCAAAGTCCTCCCGTTGGCATGGAGGGAAAGTTTGGAGAAGGAAAGGTGAACTCATGTGTCATACCCGCCACTTGACTGTGGTTTACGAGGACGTGTTTTCAAGAGGGCATTGGCGACGGACCTCATTTACCAAATCTGTCGCCAATGCCCTGTTGTTGCTTCTGGCGTAACATTAATAAAACCGATCAATCGTAAATGATTTTATAATGTGGTTGGTTTGTAATTAATCTCTTTTCAGTTATGTGTTTGTTTTTAAAATTATTTTTAGTAACATATTGTTGATAGGGATAACTGAGCCATTAATTCTAGAATAACCAAGCTCAACATCCTGTTATAACATTAATTACATAATACTCCAATCTTCTGCTTTTCTTTAGTGTTTGGTATTTTCAGTTTTTCAATATTCCCATATCTTTTTGATTATTTCGGTAGTTGTCAATTTAATGATATGTTTAATCTAAATTATTTTGGAAATTTCTATGGAATAATTATTTTCTTTTATAATCAAATTTGCATATTTGTTTGTTGTTCATTTTTCTATATTTCATACGTATATTTTTACGTATATAAGGTAAAAGTATATTACAAAGTTATGTTATTCATAAAAGACAATTATTATTTCTTAACAATACGATTTATAAACAAATTAATGTAACCACAAGATGGTCTTGATAGTAATAGCTTAGTTAATATTTATCTACTTTTTATGAAAATAATTTTTATTATAATAGTTATAGAATATTGAGAAATATTGATCATGAAATTTTCATTCAAATTAGTAATAATGAAGATGTTAAGCCTTTCTTATGTTTTTATCTAGAGTATTTAAATTTACAACAAATTAATATTAATATAAATGAAGCGGAATGCTTAGATATTTCTTTAAAATTAGAAGATGACAAAATTTCTTGTAATACAGTTAATAAAAGATACCCTTTCTTCTTTCAAATTCATTAAGTTCTCTTATTTGGGTGTTCTTTAAGTCTGAATATTCTTAAAGCATGGATAAGTTTAAGAAAAACAGTTTGGAACAGGAATTTCTTTTAAGTTTATAAAGACAAACTCAAAATATTAAAATTATAATTTTTTAACTTTTCTTTGCTTTGGTTAAAATATTATTTATTTTTAATTTTTATGTTTCTGTTTCAAATTTGATTTTTAGTTCTAATTTCCTTTTTTGCTAGTTTAAAGCCTTTAAAATTTCTTTGAAATAGTACTCTTTATAATAGAGAACGATTTATACTGCTAAGAAATTTTGGCATTTTTACATTTCCTTTTCAACTAGACGGTTAAATATTGGTTTCTTAGTGTTAAATTTTGTTTGTTGTCATGCATTTATCTCATGCATGTCATTTTAGCATTTTCAATTTTATTGTTTAAATATTGGACTGTCCTTCCTCTTTTTTTTTTTTTTTTTTTGTTTTTGTTTGTTTGTTAATACTTTGGCATTTATATTTATCTGTATATGTTTTTATTTGTTTTCTAATCATGCAATTTGCAATTAGAATTCGGTAATCTTTTGAAATTTATGGCATATCCATATTTTTGTGTAACAGATTTCTTTAGGGAATGTTTGGTCTGAAAAACATGTTGAAACCTGCAAATCTATCATAAGCCAAATTCAGAAATTTTAATACTTATATTTCATTTTTTAGTATATCTTTTTTTATTATTATTGATTTTTCTAACTAATTTAGTATTTTTTCCCACATTTAAGCTTTTCTTTTTAACGTCATGTATTTGTTTTCTTCTCATTTGTTTTATGGAGTACTATTTTATTCCTTTCAAATAAACTCTCTTACTTTCTCTAAGTTCTTCCATAATCTTATATAAATATATACATATTTGTAATGTCCAGGTATTCATATTGATGAGCACTTCGGTTTACTCGAAGCTATTTATTTTTAAACTCAGTGATTAATATGTACTGACATTTAAGTATAGTTAATTAAGAAAAGCGCAAGTAATGTCACAATACAAATATACGGAGATAGTTTATCTCAGTCAGTTTGTGCTCCTTGCACTTATTCCGTAAAAATTTATGGAAGTGATATCACAGACACTCCGAGTGTGTCTACTCCAGCCTCGTAATGGTGTGTTCCCTCGAAACGTCTTCTTTTCCCTAGCGGAATGTCACTTAGACACTAGTAATGCTCTCTGGTGATGAGACGTATTTATTTCTATGGCCGCGTTCTGAGTGATATGTCAAGTTCCATTTCTACAGCCGGCTATCCTGACCCTTCTGTCGTCCTCGACAGGAATCCAAGAATCTCCATTTGCCTGAAAAATAAACAAAACGAAAGCAAAGAAATTGTACAAAAAGTTAGTTTGCAGGTAGTGGCTTAGAAATCCATTGTCCAAGGCTTCATATGATCGACAGCAGCCGTCGTTTTCAGTGATCCCTCATGATTTCCAATCATCTAGACTTCGGATCTGTCATGGGGGTTAACAATCTTTATTTCATAAGGTCTGTAAAATTTGGATATCAGCTTGAGATCTTCACCAAACTGGGTCCTCTGTATGGCGATACTATCATCAACTTTATGCCTTTGAGGTTTCTTCCTTTTCTTTTTGGGAGTCTTTTAGTTTTTCATTTGTAAGTCAACAATTTCTGAATTAAGACGATAATTATTTACTGACGAATTTATTTCCGAACGTAGTTTCTAGTTTGTCATGCGCATTGAATTAAATAAACAGTCCTTCGTTTTTAATGATGTTCTAATATGTAATGAGAATAAAGAAAATCCATCTGTTTTATTTTGACTTGACTGATGTTTTACCTCTATTTCTCTTTTGCACGAACTCAATAAATTTTCACAGAAACCGTTTTGGTATTTCCAACCTTTGAACCACCCAAAAACATGGAATACATTGAAGGTGGTGTTATACCATCCACGTGCAAGCTATTACTCAATGATGTTTTATTCCTTATTACATTCGATGACTTTGGCAAAGAGAAATTAAAATACGCAATGTCAGCTTTTTCTCTTTCGCCGAAACACGAAATTAATATGCGTTCACCAATCGATCTTTGGGAGTAAGGCTTCTTTAATACGATGCACTGAGCACCGCTGTTTTTCAAAACTCTTAATTTTTTACTATCTACTAAAACGTCAACATACGTTAATTTATTTTGTGGGATATCTTTTAAAGCATTAGTTGCAATTCCCAACGCTAAACTATTATCATCACCATTTTCATTTTCTATCATATTAACATGGCCACTGGACTGATTAATTCTAGGGTTATTTTTAAACCTTTGTGGACTATTTTTGGCAAAATGAGATTTTTTACAAACGAAATACTTAATTTCGCGATTGTAGGAGGCATATTTTTCACAGCTATTTATTGAAGTTTTTTCCATTAGTCTTCTTTGGTTTTGGTTAAACAAACGCCTGTTTTCCAATCCTATCGGTAATTTAGAATCATAAGAATTCTCACTGGAAGATTAGCCTTTAGATGCAAAATACTCATCACATTCTAGACCCAAATCAAGGGGGTTTAGTCATTTTTCACCAGTTCTTGCACAAATTTGTGAGAAGGTTTCAAGATCCAGGGACTGAAAGAGTTTATCTGAGGCAACTAAGTCACATAATGATCTAAATTCTGTAACTTCTCTTAATTTACAATAATATTCAAATATAACCGAAAATCTGGATGAAAACTGAACATGCGACTCATTCGGAGATCTTTGTGCGGAACGAAATCTGAACATCCTCATATATTCTCTGAGATATTAATATTTCTAGATCGTTTAGATATTTCAGAAGTATTTTGATAAAATGAGAGAGATTCGACAAAACGAGCAACTGATGGCAATCGATCCCCAGCAAGAACTAGCAGTCCTTACTTTGTTTCCACTTGAGACAGTTGTGTCGATACCTCCTGCCACAAAATTTTTATTAATAGCTGTACATATAACAAAATTAAGTACTTGTAACTTTAGATGAGTATTTTTTTTTGTTCTTCACAATATATTTTAAATTGTCTTTCAAAACGGTAAAAATACAATGTACAGCTTAGTAAGAAAATTCTCGAGGACCAGCTGGTCTTCTTCAAGAGCTAAAAGATTTGTCAGATGTGTATATAGTCTACACAGGAACAGAATGTGTGCACACACATATTAGGTAAAGTCTTCATCTTGAGTTAATTACCATCGTTAACGACGAGAATATTGTACTGAAGCTCAATAATTCGACAAAATTGCTAAGCCAGAACGACTGTTCCTACAAACGTGACGAATGAAAAAGCCCGTACTATATTTGTCATTTCCCCCATTCTATTTCAACTAATTTTTCCAAATCGTCGATAATTACTGTTACACCCCTGTCTGCAAGAAAATTATTTCGGTAAATGTCTTACGCATGCCTTTAGTTGTATTTCTTAAGGCCGAACTTTTGTCACGTCATTCCGATTCTATTTTATTAAGATTCACGTTACGCCAGGTAATATGATTCATATGTAAACGAAATGTTTTAGAAGAAAAATAAGCATGAAGATGTCAATTTCAAAAAATAAGCATGAAAACTGTAAAATGTAAAAAAAAAATTCAATGGCATGTCATTATAAATAGTTTAGAATTTTTTTTAAAGACAACAACCATCATCTGTAAATAATTATATAACCATATAAAACACTCTAAAATAATGCAAATAAAAAAACAAGTGTTACTAAAACAAGATTTTAAGAACATTATAAATAATTCATTCGTATACCTACCACTACTCTCCATGAGAATAGTGGTTGCAGCCAAAATAAACACTGATTGATTTAAAAGAAACTAATAGATCAGATAGATACATTTCAATAAAACCAAGAAATTAACTATAAAATTACTAACAAAAAATTATAACACATCGATCAATAACTCCCGAGTCTAACATTGAAAACAACATTTTTTTCGCAAATTTTTTTTTTTATTCATCAACATAACACCTTTTGTTAATCACCTTTTAGGGTGATACAATCGTTCCAACGCTTTTTCAAATCCCCCCCCATTTTTTTTTCTTCTTTTTCTTTTTCTTTTTCTTTTCCCGCAAGAAATCTTTTTTGTTGCGAGTAAATAGCGATAAACAGCTTTCTGAATCATCGACTCGTTGCTGTTTTTGTTCCATCGAAAGCAATCGCGGCACCCACTTGGAAAAAACCTTTTTCACTTCACTTCAAAAAACCTTTTTCCTGGTCCGATCGACTTAAAATTTTGACACGTTTCAAGCAAAGGTTAGTTCTCTAGAAAGACCTGGTTACTGGTTTACTACGAGCGCCATCTCTGGGTTAGTCTCGGGAGTTATTGATCGATGTGTTATATATATTATCAGATTTATTATGAAGTAGTTTTTCCAAATTTTTTTCTGAAAGTGTGCGGACTCAATGGCACGTAAAAAGAGAATTTCTGAAGACTATCAACCCTCTCGCGCATTTTGAGCAGATAAAACTGCTTTAAATCGTTAGTAAACGAAAAAGCTCAAACCTCTTTGCGTCAACATATATTTGTGAATAAATGTTACTAATTGCGTATACCGACAAAAAGAATAAAGGAGTCATTTGTTAAATGAAAATGTGTCCAGTATTTGCGATTCAAACTCAAATCAAAGGCTGCTAAATAAATGCATGTGTCACTTACCAAATTAAATTCCTCCTTTAATTCTAATTTTATTTCTTTGAAACATTATTCGATAAATGTTTGAAATATAATATAATTATATGGTTAAATAACGAAAATAATTTTAAGGTTTGAAGAGTCTAATATAATCCGATCACATTTCAATAACTAAATTTTAATTTAATGTTTTGGTCCTACAATCAACTTGCAATAAATAAGGGTATAAGTAAAACAGTTTATAAATCGATCCTTTATTTAAAGATGGACTAAAATCTATGAAAATATTTTTTAAATGTAAAATAGTAAATAATTTATATAGTTTTGGTGCGCTTGATTAAAAACCCTAGGTAATGACCGATAAATTAAGTAATATAGCTGCTTGTATGTGAGAGATCAAAGTATTAACACATGAAATATTTATAAATTACGTATGATTTTACATTAATTTTTTTTTCAACTCTTAGTTCATTTTTAAATAAAAGATTGATTCAAAAGGTCTCTCACTTAGATTTATTTATAATCATTTTAGTCCAGAAATGTAAGACTGAAGAGTGTAACGTCAGCTATAAATGATGGGCAAAATTTCAACTGAACTCAGCGTCGTGAAGCCTAATCCCCGTCCCGTTAATCCTTCTCTGCTTGTGAATGCCATAGCATTTTGTCATCTTATTTCTTCGTGAATACAAAAGTTCTGCTCCACACAAAGATGAGGGGGAAAAGTTAAAATTAGAATCCAAATTTTTAACTGAAACGATACATATTTTTACATAATTGTACTCTATTGAACATTGTAAGTAAAGTAAAAGCTTATAAGAAACCACGATCGTCAAGTGCAAAAAACTCAACTTAATTAGATAAGAAATCAATCTAATCAAAAGAAATCAAAAAGCTAATAAAGACTCGTCACAAACAAAACTTTATAATTTATATTCACATTCAAAACTTTCTATGGGATATTTTGGATGGGTTAATTTTGGAGGTATTCAGAAGACATAAGATCTTGACGATTAATTTGGAACATTCCACATCGAAGACAAACCGACACAACTGAATCAAGAGTAAATGGTATCGCTAAGGGTTTGCCTCTTAACACAAACTCTGCAGTTTTGAAATTACCAGAGCAACTCTCTACCAATTGGGAGAATTTTAAATTTATTTTAAATTCAAAACCCCTCCCCATTCCTGAAACCTCCAGCAATGAAGATATTGAAAAATCTATTGACAAAATTGGTGAAATTATTTCTGAGGCACTTGTGACAGCTTCAAAACCAAAATTTAAACCTCCTCCTCTGAGACTTCCCATAGAGATCAGAAATAAAATTCGACACAAAAATTATGTACGGAGAGTTTGGCAAAGATATAGGAATCAGGCTCTTAAATCTGAATTCCGTGCACTCAGTAATGAGGTCAAACGAGATATTCAACACTTTTCCCAATCCAGATGGGAAAAACACATTGAAGGTCTCTCGCCTGATACAAACACCCTTTGGAGGAAGACCTCCCGACTCAAAAAGCCTTTTCACACCATTCCGCCCCTGAAGGGCGCCCTAGGCAGTGTTGCTGTAGCTCCTATTGAAAAGGCGGAAGTTATAGCTGATAGCCTTCAAAAACAATTTGAACCAAATGAAGACGAGAATCCCAGATTCTCAGAACATACTAAACGTAAAGTCCAAAGATTTTTGGATTCCCCTACATGCCTAGACCTGGAACCAGTCCAGGCTAGTGAAATTTTGGACTTTATACAGAAAACCAAAATTAAAAAGGCTCCAGGATTGGATTTAATTTCTAATCGCATTCTTAAAAATCTCCCACTTAAATTTATTTTTCTTCTCACGCTGCTCTATAACTTTTTAATGGAGAACTGCTACTTCCCCAAGGCTTGGAAGATCGCCGTGGTGGTCCCCATTCTCAAGTCTGATTCGGAATATACTAAACCTCAAAATTATCGCCTCATATCGTTACTCAGTTCGCTGAGCAAAGCATATGAATTTGTTATTTTGAATCGCCTGGACCAATTCTGCAATTCCAGGAATATTGTTATTCCGGAGCAGCATGGTTTTGTTCCAAAGTGCTCTACAGTAACTCAGTTACTTAGAGTCACCGAGATGGTCCAGCATGGCTTTTCCAATAACAAGGCCACGGGTATGCTTTTTATCGATATTGCCAAAGCTTTTGATAAAATTTGGCACGATGGGCTCATTTCCAAGATGATGCGACTTGGAATTTCGGACCAACTAATCAAAATTATACACTCGTTCCTTGACTCTCGTAGTTTCCGGGTACGAGTCGAAAACGCAGTCTCCTCCCCCCGTCCAATCCTAAGTGGTGTCCCCCAGGGATCGATTTTAAGTCCAAGAATTTTTTCTTTGTACGTAAATGACATCCCGAAGGCTTCCAACATCCATTTAGCGATGTACGCTGAAGACACTGCCATTATGTCCCAAGACATCTGCAATCGGAAAATTATTGAAAGATTGCAGAGGTACATATCTCGTTTACAGCTCTGGCTCATTAACTGGAAAATTAAAGTTAATGCATCCAAAAGCGCTTGCCTCCTCTTTACGAAACAACGGTGCATTGGCAATTTGCCAGCAGTCACCATTTTCGATCAACCCGTCCCCTGGGTTACTGAATACAAGTACCTAGGGTTGGTTCTAGATGCAAAATTAACATTTGCCCACCATATCCGAAAAACCTATCAAAAGGCTATCGGAATGAGCAGATTGCTCACACGCTTGATCTCTCGTAAGAGCAAGCTGGCGATCAGGCACAAAATTTTGCTCTACAAGTCGATCTTAAGACCGATCATGTTGTACGCGTCGCCTATTTGGGCGTCTGCGGCGACCACCCATCTGAAACGACTGCACGTCTTTCAAAACATCCACCTTAGGAAAATGTTAAATGCTCCCTGGTTTGTTCGGAACGAAGTCCTGCATAACGACCTTAAAATTGAACCAATTCTAGAGTTCATCAAAAAACAATCTTTATATTCTTTAATAGGATCCCTCAAATACCTAATGAATCACTTCAACAGCTCCCTGCGTATGATGCAAGCATTGCATCTTCGCAGAAAAGACCCAGAGCGGCGCTCGGACATTCTATGTTCACTTCCCAGTCCTAAAAAGACTGCGAGCGCATTGAAGCAATTCATTAGTGAAATCCTGCTTAATTTTCAAAATTCAGGACTTCACATCGATAAGTGGCAATGTCCCATGGTCAAAATGGACCTCGCGTAATACTGTCGATCACTTTCAAAATTTTTAATTTTTCGAAAACTTGAAAATTTAAACACTTTTCCAATTGTAAACAACTAAAATCATCATCTTTCTAAGGTAATAACAGTTTTCTCCACCAGGCGTCGCTATTGGAGCATAGTTCCAAATTGCTCAATTCTTACTTTTCGAATCATTCTCCTCGCGTTTAAAATCTCCCTTAATTTTAAATAGCTAAATTTTCCTTTAAATTGGTTTCGGAACGGCATTTCTGTTTAATTCATTTTAATTCAAAAGTTTAATTTTTCTTTTATAACCTCTCAAAATCCCGCGGACAACAGCTTTCTCGAAGTCGCTTTCGTCTTCGAACTGAAGTCCCACCCCTAATCTACTCCCTGCCCACCGCTATATATGCTTCTTAGCTTACGGCTACAGCATCCAATGGCAGTGCGCGCTTTCGTAACTTTAATTTCCAACTCTATTTCGGCAGCTCCTCACTCTGCCGAACACCCAGGCGTTTGTTGCCTTGATCCTAATTATGATAGCTTTTTACAATTCTGATAAACTTTAACTAATTATGCTCTTTAATTATAAATTATGATGAGAGGGTAAGTTTTTAATTTTTAAAATAGGTACCTCTTAATTTTAGCCGTTACCGACAGTGGTGAATTCCACCCGAGCTTAGCGTATAACGTTATGATCCTCTCCGACGACCAGAGAACGCTCATACACACTTTCGTCAACACCTTCGTACAAGCTGTGTATGACTCGGACGCTCTGAAAGACGTCTTCAACATCAGTGAAACGCCGGCTCCGCAGTTCACTCATTTCGTTTATAGGTAAGATTTATTGTTATTGGACTAACATTGTAGAACTACCACTGTACATTTATAACTGCATGCAATGCACTTAACGATACTTTGAACCAAAAACAGATGAAAAAGTTTTCACCTAAGCAAACACGATCTAGATTTTACGGAAAATCAATACGGGAATTTCAACGTTTGAATGGGAAATTAGATTGCAAGCATATACTACACTTCAATTGATTCCGATCATTCCATTGCAACAATTCCAGGATAATTTTATATTTAAAACATCAAAGTTGATTTGTCATGTAAATTAGTAATGTGCTTGAGAATATCACTCATTCAAATAGAACAAAAATGAAGTTAGTTCAAATATTTACAAATTTAACAGATAATTGGTAACTGAATGGAATACAGATAGTATCATAATCATTAAGTTATCAGAGAACATAGCGATGAAGAATAACTGCAGAGGAATCTTATAGGCAATAATGTATCAGGATTCCAGTGTGTAGGAAACGCCACAGAAACTGTGATTAGTGGCGTAGGGAAGACTATGAATCTACTGGTGCAAGATGTCTGCTACTGATCCAGGATGAACTCAGTTGGTCTGGGTCATCAATGGAGAGGAGTTCTGACTGTCCAGGAAATGAGGAGGTTAGTAGACGAATCTCCAGGACCGCTTTCGTATAGGCAAGACACCTTTTCCTCTTGGTTTGTGTTTTTCAGACAGCTGTACGGAAATAAACGCTAATACTGCAGGTGCACACTCAAAATACTTGTTATATGTTTGTAAAAATGAGTTATTCTAACGTGCCGCCTCGTGGAAAGGTGAGAAGATGCAAATGGATCTCGCCGCCTTATGGCAGGGCGAGAAAGTGGCGAGTGGTTACGGTGGACTACTCAGGTTCCAAAAAAATTTAATATGCGTTAGTACCATGAGTTCAAACAATATATAATACTCTGGTAGCAACTTAAATTCACAATGTTTCAATAGCGGAGCGACAATTCTATCAACTAAACTACCACAGTCCGGGCACATTTAGATACATATGAGATACTTACCTAGATATTCTTAACATAGGTTCATAGGCTCCTTAAAGATCCTTGAAAACATTTCAGGAAATTCATACGATTATAAAGAAACAAAAAATAATTTCTCTTGTATTGTTATTGAAAATTAACAATAGTTTGTAATTATTTTATGACATAATGTATTTGATCTATCTGTTGAAAAACTATTAGATATCAGTTTGGTGTTCTTATTCAAGATATGCAATAAATTTTCATGACAAGCCTACACACACAAACAATGTGCATATATATATATATATATATATATATAATACACACATATATATATATAATATATGTGTTATATATAGATGTGTGTGTGCGCGTGTGTAAAAGTTAATATTTCTTTTTTAGTATTTTAATAGTTTAAGTAAAAAATATTTTTCTATCCTTTTAAATTTTTAGATTTGTTTTTTATATCTATAATTCCGATTCATAGAAGGAGGTTCTATAGTTACGTTTAATGTAGTTATAGTTATGATTTGAGCGTTTGGTGACAAATGTAAGTCTAAGTATATATATATATATATATATATATATACTCTAATTTTTTTCTTAGTTTTAATTATATTTTTATGTATTAGTGCTTGTTATTATCATATGTAGTTTGCGTAGGTTTTGATTTAAATTAGAAGTTTTCTGACATTTTCTATTTTTCTTGGTTTTTGATTATTGCATACTTCCCCCCTCCTCTCATTTTGCTGTCTAGTATAACTATTGATGATTGCGAAAGTTTTTTCAATTAAACTAAATAATGATAAAGAATTTTATTATAAGAATGCTGGGAAAAAAATTTCAGGTGGATCATAATTAATTTAAGGAGGGGGGAGAGAAAAGAGGTAGAAAAGGTGGGAGAAGTATTATGAAGATATTAAGAAAAAAATTCTGGTATCTAAAGATAATTTTGAGAAAGATTTTAATTTTAAATATCTTAAGTACTCTTTTTACTATGCATTAAAGAAATAGATATTTATTTAGATCAAGATCATTTATTAAATGTTAATAAAAATCATGATAGCATGTGTGTATTTATTTATTAAAGGATATAACTAACTTTTCATTCCATAAATTGAATACAAATTATTATAAATTTGAAATACAAAAAGTGGAATATAGTATTATTACATTTATGAATAAATCTTTTAATAAAACAAATTTTAACAATCCCTTTGATGAATAAAAGACGTAATAATAAGAATGAAATTCCCAACATTTTAAACGTTTTAAATATTGTAAAGAAATGGGACGTATTTCTTTTAATTACAATTATAGCTTAGATTTAAAAAATGATATTTGTACGTGTAACGTTTACAAAGAGTATATCAATGAGGAATATAAACACGTGAATACTAGTTATTTGAATGTTACTGAGGATAAAATATTATGAAGTATATTGAATCATGGGACTAATTTCGGACTTAACATTTTGAAAAAAGTTTTTATGTGAAGAAACAAATTGTCTTAGATATGGATAACGTTTTCACAAACTTAACAATTTACTGTATTCTTCCATTAGAAGCTTCTAAACAGTTCCAGACCTGTATATATTAGGATATTCAAAAATTTGTCTTAATAAAAATGAGATAATAATAATGAAGATATAAGTATTTAAAGATTTAAAAACTGTGAGTTATTAGTATCCCAAGATCGATTTATTATCATTCATGAAATCAAAGTACCCAATAAGTATGCTATAATACGCAAAAAGTATTTACTTAACACAACTAATACGCATCTTGGAAACAATGATTCCTTTAAGGGGGTGAGCAATAGTCAGAAATAAATTACTAAAAAAAATATAGCATTTTATAAGAAAATTCGTTTCAATATTTATAATGTTAAATTACCTTTTACTTTTTAACAATATCTCTACATCATATATCTCTCTTGCATCATATATCTCTACAACATATATCTCTCTTGTATCATATATCTCTACATCATATATCTCTATCGAATACATATATCTCTCTTGCCGGTAAAAAATTACAAAAAAAAAAAAAAGCATAAAAAATATTATAGATAAATTAGATAAGTATTATTAATATTAAAAGGCTTTATGTTACTTAAAACTATAAATTTGAAATTTTTTAATTATATTCACATAAAAGATCTCATTATAGATCTAAAAGAGATATATAAGAAATTTCACATTGATAAAGTTCTTGCGTCTTGAAAAGAATTACTTTGTAATATATATATATATATATATATATATATATATATATATATATTTGTGTGTGTGTTAGTCTTGAAAGAAAATTTTATATTTTTAGCTGTAAGATTTAAGAACAAAATAAGTATATACCAGAAGGTGGTCCTGCAGGTAAAGGTATAGCCAATATTTATCTACATTACTATGAAAACAATTTTTGTAATGATAATAATCATGGAACGTTAGATTATATTAACCATGACATTTTCTTTCAAATTAATAATAATATTTAAGTTGAACATTTCTTATCTTTCATCCAAAGAATTAAAATTTTTGCAAATCCTGTTTTTTTAATGAAGTGGAATATTTTGATACTTTTTAAAAATATAAGACAATAAAATTTCTATTAATCTGTATGATAAATGGTACATTTTCTCTTTTAAGATTCGTAAAGTCATTTAAGAGGTCATTGAATATTTTTAGAACTATTATTTACATTCAAATATTACGTAATATTAGACTTGTAACTAAAATACAGGGTATTTATATTAGCTTGGATGATCTTAAAAAAATTTATTTAGCGAACGGAATTTTTTTTGAATTTTATAAAGAGTAATTTCAAATTTTATAATATAATAAAATATAATAGTTAAATTGCTTTTTCTTGATTTAAAAAATTGTTTTTAATTTTGAAAATTTCTTTTCTCTGTTTCTTTTTATTTCTTCCTATTTTGCTTTTATTTTTTTATTCTTGTTTTAATATGACCTTAAAATTCATCTGAACTTGTAACCTTTCTCTCTGATAAAAAGCATTGTTACATTCCTAGTATAAGCATAGGAGGAAAAATCTTGTTTTGTAATTCGTGTGTAGTGCTATGAATGTTAAATCATGAATTTTTTTAATCTGAATGATTTATTTCTGCATTGTAATGTTTATGTTTACATCGGTTACAGATAATGAGCATCTCTTTGTCTATCTATATTTCATTCCTGATATTTTCTATTGCAATCTAGTTTTTTGCATCTTATTTTTTTTATTTTGTGGAGTTTTCATATTAGTTTACAACATTTTTCCGTTGTCATAGTTAGGCCTGTAAAATATGTTTATCCAATCGATTCGTCAAAAGCTATATTCAGAATTTACGCGTGTTATGTTTCATTTTAAAACGTTTTTCTGAATTTCACTTGGTGTGTGTGTGTGTGTGTGTGTCATCAAATTTTCGATCGTTAATTTAACCAACTTCCCATCAAGCTAGAGCTTTGAAATTTTGGGAATCGTTCGTACTCGCCTAACAATGCAATATTCAGACGTTTGCGACAAGCTTTAACTCATATTTTCTTTAATAATGCAGTTTAGTCCAATCACTTGGCGCGATTTCAAAAATTGGCACCAAACTTGGCGATTTTTTTGGGCTGATCGTTAAGTCCGTAAAACGAGCCAGGGAAACCACATTTGGCAAAATACCGCCAAATAATTCTTGTCGTCAAGGGTGATTGGGTTAAACTGCATTCCAACAATTTAATTTACCGGATGAATTAATTAATTTTAGTGAGTTTTAACGCTTTTATGTATTTCACTTGGTGTGTGTCTGTCTCTGCGTGTATCAGTGTGTCATCAAATTTTCTATCATTAATTTAACCAACTATATATAACTTCCCATCAAGCTTTAGCTCTGAAATTTTGGGAACCGTTCTTACTTGTCTAACAATGCAATATTTAGATATTTAAGACCAGTTTTATCTAATATTTCAATAATTTTCTTAAATAAACTTTGTCACCATATAAAAACGTTGTTTTTAAAAACGTTGGTTTTTATCTCGAATTATTCCTTGTAGATTTTCTCTACTTTGTTTTCATGCGTTATTTTGTACTTATTCATAATTTTTTTTTATTTTCCTTGCTATTTGCATTTGTTTACAACTATTTCAATATTTGATATCCCTTTTAAATGTTTTGTTTTGTAATTTCTCTTTCTCTTGTAGGTTGTTGTAATTAAAAAAAATCTTCATTTTTTCTTAAACGTTTCTATAATTTAAAAAAATCCTTATGTTTTCATTCGTGTTTCTATAACATCATTAATTTTATTTTGCAATATATATATATATATATATATGTGTGTGTGTGTGTGTGTGTGTGTGTGTGGTGTGATAGTTATGACAACAATAATTATGCTATCTAACCCCAAATTATTTTACTTAGGCTTCTGTTTCCACTGAATGTGGAACTACGATATATATGTGTGTGTGTGTGTGTGCGTGGGTGTGTATGGGGGAATTGTCCAGCTGTGCTACAGCAGCGCCACCTTCAACGCAGATTAGATTGTTAGATCTCGAGGTGTTATCAGGCAGAAAGGCGTATCAGTATTTTTCTTTAATTTTTCATCATTTAATAAACTATTTTTTCTCTTATAATGAGCTGGGTTCTTTTCAACATACCGATACTAGCCTCCACACACACACAGATATATATATATATATATATATATATATATATATATATATATTGCGTAATCAATGAAGTTTTTTTCCTCATTAAATTTAAACAGTGTGTTATATCTTATTTACTAGAAAGTTTTAAAAATATGTGAATAATTTTTACTCTAGAATATATAAGCGATAACATTTAATACTGTACGTATACTGTAATCAGAACATTGCAAACCTTTCATTAAAAAAAGCTCATTAATTTTAAAGCGTTCTTTTAATCTTGTGTAGTTCTTTTACTCTGATTTTAAGAAACTTACAACAGTCCTGTATGATTACATCATTAATTTTTCACTGAGATTTCAACAGAGAATTCATAACTCATCTAAAAGTTCAAAGCTCGGATTTTGAAAACTTCGTTCTTCTGACGGAAATATGAATGTATGAGACAACAATTCCATATCCTTGAAACGATTAAAATGCATTGACTTACAAGAATTCTTTCAAAATTTCTGGAGTCATCTTTATAAATAATCTCATAGACGTCGTATACAGGCGTCATAAAAATTCTAGGTAACAGTTTTTACCTTGGAGATTTTTTTTTAGAAATGCATCGAAACACAATTCGTAAAAATGATGGCAGGTTTATTTTAATGAACACTGCACAAGACTTTACAGACGCCTGCCATCCATTTTGGAAATTCCGGCCTCGTTCTCTTAATATCCACATTTCATCTCCTGGGAAATCTAAGTCCCATTTTGATTTAACGTGCCCAAGCCAATGTAATATCCGTATTTATAAATCTATTATATTGATCTATATACCAGTGATATTCATATATGCACTCCTGTTACATCCATGTATATACGCCTAAAATATTCGTCTTTTGTTGTACCAGGACTTGAAAGTCGCTAAACTAGGCGTACCTTTATTGATCAGGGTACCGCGACTTTCTGGAAATAAAAAAA
The DNA here is from genome assembly GCA_019974015.1 of Nephila pilipes. Classification (NCBI taxonomy): domain Eukaryota; kingdom Metazoa; phylum Arthropoda; class Arachnida; order Araneae; family Nephilidae; genus Nephila; species Nephila pilipes. Next base: position 65,564 of record BMAW01043937.1, on the reverse strand, counting down.
AATTAACATAAATATAAAAGATACTTTTTCACTTTTCCGAATTGCATGAAAGTTTTTTTAAAATCTTTACATTCGAATCTCTCTTCTACGGAGGTGTTTATTATCTCTTACACGCACACAGTAACTTCTCTTTAATTCGGCATTCAATGTTTTGACTTATTCTATAATCCGGAAGCGTTCGAAGAATGGTTCGATTTTGGATTATTTTTCGTGTAGATTTCTGAGTTTGTTGACATTTTTCGCCCAGTGTGTTTGTCGTGATTGTCATTTTTCAATTCAGTAAAAGGTTCTTTGTTTCCTAGAGAGTATTATTACTACAGTACTACAGTCACAACTTGTTATAACTGTAATTGAGCTGTTTTAATTTTTGTTTGGTCTAGTGTTTTCATCAATTAAAGAGAACGGATTCAATTAAATTAATATTCAATGTATGAATTTGATTTTTTGTAGTAACTGGAATGATGAAATTATTTGTCGGAAATTAATATCATCTACGTAATGGAAGAATGTGCAAAAACACATAACATACATGTTTAAATTTTGTTTAAAATGATTTTTCTTTGTTATATCCTTTAAAAGTATGGTAATGCTTGCTAATCCCTCGTGGTCGTGAACTTGTGAGTGTAGTACATATATACAAGGATATTTTTATAGTACAATACAGATACATAGGAAAATTTATAGCCCTTGCGATAAAGTGCATATTTTTGTTGCCAACTGTCTCCAAATGAAGGGGAAGTTTAGGGATTGTGGAGGCATGTGCAATTATTTTTTATGTTTGCACAAAGTAGTAAGTAAAGAAAAACACGAAACGTACTTAAATCATATAAATCATAGTAATTATTTAATCGATTGGTTATTCAAATCGGAAAAGACGTTCGGTCAACTATAGGGTAACAAACATTCAGAAAATTTGAACTGAAGGAAAATTATGATCATTACTGTTGGTTGAGACTATTGTGCCGGAAACGGATTATGATACTATTACCCTTTTAATGTTTGTGACACTGGATCGAATGTATCAAATATTCCACAAAAATTTTATCACTAATTAAAAACAGAGGAAAACCTTTCAAAGGAAATACATTCCAATTCATCAAACGTCTGGGTACATTCAAAATTATTCAACTATTGAAAACATGATGAAGATAAAAGAAGTTGAAAGGGTTACGGATTTATTAGCAATTAAATGTTGTATTCAATATTGTTTACTTCCTTTGAAGAAAATGAATACTTTCCAAAAAAGATGAAGTATTACTAAGTACAATGTCATGCTAAGTGGAAAAATTTTATGTTACAAAAATTATAAAACATATATGTCGTTAGTTCCTTTAGGTACAATGAAGGATTATAAACTTCGAACAGACGAAATTGGATGCCACCTTCTAGCTCAAAAAAACACGCTGTGTCTGTGGAGAAAAATTCACGAAGCATTCCAAAAACATTTTCACCATGGAATACTAAAGTGGAAAGTTTAAATTCGTTGTTAGACAAATTTTCACTAATTTTTTCGGAGGACCGTTATGGCGTGGCTGTATTGGACTCGAACATCAGAAGACTGTACTCACTTCTGAATTGCCAATGTTCTTACGCCTATATCGTATTTCAAATCAGAATGACAAAGAAATTGAGACTCACATACAGAGACTTTAAGAAGCAAATATTCATCATCGCATTGCCCCTATTCTGCTTCTGTTGCAATCGTTATGAAGAAAGGTGAAGGTTAAAAGACACGAATGTATTTTGATTACAGAAAATTAAATTAAATTACTAAAACAGACTCATAACCCGATCTAAGAACAGATGCCTTAGTACATATATAGATCACAGTTAACAAAAGCTCGATATTTCGCTACATTAAATTTAACGTCACGCTATTTCATAGTAAAATTAATTAACGTGATATTGAAAAGTTAGCTGTCACAACAAATTTCGGACTTTATTTATGGCTGTTGCCAAGAGGATAACACAAATTTGTTATATTTGAACTATATATGGTTTTTTTAACTATATTTTTATACTTGAGCACATTTCATATAAATGACTGAGGTTATAACAAACCTTTAAATATCATGTTTTGGGGAGTCTAAACTGTCTCGCCATTATATTTAACTAGCTGATACCCGCCCACTTCGCTGGGCAGACGATAATATTATATTTTGGAACCTATACATAAAATATCAAGAAAATTGGAGCATTGAAACGACCTTTGTGTTCTCCAGATGGTTTTTTTTATCGGCATTAATTATAACCTTGAACTCCTTTTGGTCTTTAGGAACTGAATCAACAGCAGCTTTGAAATCGTGAATATACCTGTTATGTTCATGTAGCGTCTTTTGTAATTGGCTAATTCTGGCTTAACACCTGGTAAAATACCACAATGAATGTGTTTCTCACGTTCATCATCACAGAGAAAGTAAAGCTGAAGAAAAGGTTGTTGAGGAAGCTCAGCCAAAAGGCTACCTATCCTGTGGTATACCTGCCAGTGGACTTTAAATGTCGGCATAAAATTTCCTTCCTCCAATTCTTTTGCTCCAAATGACGTCATCTGAAAACATCCATTATACTTACGAATTGTAGAAAGAAAATGTTCTGAAAGCTGATCCTTATGGCTAAGAAGACCAAGCAAAGGTTCAGGGTAGGATCTAATAGCAGGAAGCTGGACTTGACTACCACTGCAGCACATTCCTGGAGGTTCTTCTATCCATTTTAAAGCACGGCACCCCCCCCCCCTCGAACAGGGCAAACGTTTTCCGATACTGACAATTTTATCATTTGAATAGTCAATATATATTTCATATTTAAAACCAGACAAATTTTTGGAAGTCCATGGCGCTAATTTAACTTTTGATCTTTTTTCATTGTGTTTAATTACAGCTACCTGATTCACGGGGGGGGGGTATTAGAAAAGTATTTTCTTACAGCTGCTCTATGTACTTCAGGATGGCTTTTAGTATATTTTGAAGCAGCTGCTCTATGTTCTTCGGGATGATTTTGAGTATATTTTATAGCAGCTTGTCTTACTTGTTTATATCTAATTGAAATTGTGAATCTTTTTCTTCCTTTTTTACCTTTATTTAGTTGAAGAGATATTACATCATTAATAATTGATTAACTTGAACTTGAAAAATCATTGTTAGATATTGATTGAGTCTTTGAAACTAACACAGACACATTTTCTTGAGGCTGAAACTCTAAAAATGACTCATTTTCTTCATTTTGTTTCACATTATCATAACCAGGATTAACTTTACTTCTATTTGTTAATCCAACTATTTAAATATAAACATCAAAATGACCACTATTACAGTTTCCCATAAAACGTAATCTTTTTTCCCCTGAACTGTTTCCCCAACAGAAGCTATAAAGCAGCCACCTTGATACACTTCGAACTGATAGGGAAATAGCTCTGCCGCCGCTATAATTTTGCAAATAGATCCATACGTGTTTGGTTTACACATTTCGGTAAAATATAAATCTTTAGTATTAATAGAGGCGCCAGATAGCATTTGAATGCAGCATTTAAACTGATCCCAGTTATTAAACACGTGACAAACAATATTTCTCATTTTATACGCCATCGATATGTCACCAAACACCAGCAAAGATAGAGATGAAAATAAACATGCTCCATTGCCAAGAATTTTAAAAACTTTGAAAGGAGTAGGTATTCTATCTATCCAAATATATTCAACATCCATTATTAAAAATTATAACTGAAAAGTAAATATGAAAAATCAATTTGTATTAACCTACAATGAAATACTGCTCTAGTTAAAAAATATAACCGAAATTAAATTTTAAATATCAAATTATTTAAAAATTCAACAAAAAATACTAACAAAAAAATAAAGTATAGTAAAATTTTTTAGCAAAAAGTCACCCGTATTACGTTATTCTTTTTGCAATGGGATAACTCTATTACGCTAGCAGCATATCTGGAACTGCAATTGAATAAGACAGAATAGTTAGCTCTTAAAAATTCATAGCATTAAAAATAATTCTGTATTCTGATAACGATAAAATATGCGGCTATTTTAAAAAATCAAAAACATTTATTTTCTAGAAACCAAAAACTAAAACTAAACAAAATACAGAAAAAAAACCTTTTGCATAAACATTAGGTAACAATTATTGCGTACATCGAAATAAATATTTTGATAGCTACTTATTTTTTTTATCAATGACATGAATAACATACCGTTATTATTTATTTGTTAAAAGCCAAGTTCAATATCTTCGTAAGATTGCGTAATTTATCATTCATTATTAATAATAAAATACTTTCTCATAAATTTAAAACTTACGCCTAGTTTCCACAACTATAAAAAATTATCGTTTGCTGAGCAAAACGGACAGAAATCAGCTGGGGTTACCATAGTATAGCTATTTAAAATTCACAATGCGAGGTCATTGAAATGCTTCGACTTGGCGGTGGAAGATATTTGGTGATAAATCTCTAAATGTAGGAATTTCGGGGCTCAACATTTACATTATATATGATAAACCTACAATGTATCCTATTCAGCGGATTGTCTTGGGTGTGTGCTACTCCGTAAGAAGTCGAAATTTTAGTATTTTTCAAAATCCCGCTCTTGCCAATCCACCATCAGCGCCTCAATATTAAATTATTTCCATTTCGCACGCGCAAATCCCGCCAAGTAAACTTAATTGTTAGCACTGCACAGAATACATATGAAAAAAAAAACATATTCCGTTTGGCGTCGGTCATGTCATTTTTGGCGACTTTATCGCCAAAAATGACATAACCGATGGATAAGAAAAGATTAATGGATGAAAATCGCATTTTGGATTATAATTCCGAAAAATCCGTTCTTAGTGAGCGTCTACATCGCAAAATGAGTAACTGTACCAAATTTCAAGTCAATCGGTTGTATAGTTTTAGAGATATCGTGATGAGTCAGTCAGTGGTATTTCGCTTATATATATATAGATTAAGTATCTACAAGTGGAAGGATAGAGTTTCGTATTTTAATATTTTACTCTAATTATATATGAAGTATCTCTCATTGGTTTTGCATTTTACGACGTTTTTTTTTATTTAGAATATGAATTATCTAATTACTGATTTTTTTTATTAGATGACATATTTTGAGAGTATAAATTATTACATTTTGAGTTTTATTACATGTATCTTATTTTTGTGAGTTTGAATAATATAAGTTCATTATTTTCCAATATCATTTTGGTAAATTTGTAAAAAATTTTATATGAATTATACTCCAGTAATTAATATCAAAATGTATTATTCTGTATATCGTTCAAAGTCCCGGAAATTTATAAATTTTTATATGAATATGTTCTATTGATAAACATTAAAAGGATAAATATACGTACGTTACTTCAAATATGTTGAAAATATTAAGCTAAAACTCATATTTTGAGTAACTGAACAATGAACTTTAAACTATATTTGAGGTGTAATCATTTTATATTTTGAGTTTGAATGTAAAGTTTTACTATAAAAGCAATCATTCTTCAATGTGAATAAAAAAACTTATAGTATTATTATAAAGAAATAAACAAATCTGCTGCGTTGAATTTCAATATAGATTATTGTTATGAAAGTCTTGAAGTTGAATTGAATGTATATGGATAATTTATTTCAATTACTTATTTTGTATCATGTTGTAGCCTTTGGCAAAAATCCTGAATTCGTGAAATCTATGTGTTTTTATTCTTTTGTTTTATTTCAAATTTACTTTATCATGTGTATTGAACTCCAATAGTTTTGCTAAGATTCATTTTACTTCTCTTGGAGGGGATGTTGTTGCGCCAGCATCATACTTTGAAGGCGGGGGAAAGGAAATATAATTTAAATAAATAATCTTCTTTCCTTATAACAGCATTTCTTAAGAATCTAATCGTATCCGAAGGGTTACGGCAGCAGCCTTTCCCCCTCTACATGCCGTAAGCAAGAATCTTGAAATGGGCTTACTGCAACTCTATTGGCTGACGCCGTACAATGAGGTAGTAGCCATTGTATTTTTAGTGAACGAAAGGCAGATTGCTCTCCGACCTTCAGCAGGCAACCTCATGTCTATCTGGAGTAAACGCAGTGTAAATGCCATTTTATGTTAACCAAGATAAATCAAATTTTAAATTCAATGAATCTTTCATTTACCAGAAAAAAAAACTCCTTTTTTTAATAAGGGCTTGAAATTGACCTTTGTGAAAGTGGGACCCATTAATATTAAACGCAATATTTGACATTAATACTCCAAATCTTATCAGGTTGATATGCTGATTGATAATGTTCGTGTCTCGACGATAGATTTTGTCATTATATATATATATATATATATATATATATATATATATATATATTGTTATATATTCACGCTCATAGATGGCGTTACTGTCGCGAATAATTTTTGTTTGTATTCTGAAATTGAAATCGGCAGAGGAGAAGTGGCATCGATGGTGTTAAGTATGATGTCCTAAGTTGCTGTAGTCAATCATGAGAGATTTTTGAATAAAAAAGTAATTTTACTAGTAACATAAATGTTATTGTGAGTTAAATAACATAAGTGGTCCGCCGACCTGCAGAACAGCAAAAAGATGGATTGTTCGTTCATTGGAAAGTTTCGTATTGAACATTAAATAATGGTGTAGTTATGGGACTGTTTAATGGAAAATAGTTTCAACTTTACTGGATTATAGTTTTTGTTTCCTCACTATTGGATTACAATTGGGTCCGTTCCGTTTTGGGTAACTGTGAGTACACTTTTTGTTTATTTTAGTATGTTTTCCAAAATGGTGTATTAGTTTCATTGTATGAGTTGCATATATTTAGAGTTCTCCTTTCAATCAAAATGCTTTCAAAACTTAAAAAGAGTGAATTAATCGAAGTTGCCGAAGAATTAGAAATCAGTGTTCCAGTAAGTGCCAAAGTACTTACTATTAAAGATTTAATTGAAAAGAGCGATATTTATAAAAATAATCTTGAAGTCGTAAAAACTGTAGTTGAATCAATAATTGAAAAGAAAAAAGATTACGAGAAAAATGAAGCACGAAAACTAGAATTAGAAAGATTGAAACTCGCGCAATTAGAAAGACAACTTGAGCTCGCGAATTTACAAAAAGTAACCCAAAATGTTAATGTGACAAGTAGCGATTCCGATTTAAATTCCAGTTTAGAATGTTTGATAAAAAGTGTCAAAACCTTAACAATACCAGTTCCGACACGTGCAGAATCGTATAATTTATTTTTCCAATCGCTTGAAAGAGCTTTCAAAACCAAAAATGTCCCAGAACAATTTAAGTCAGAAATTCTATTAAATATCTTGGGGGAAAGGGCTACCAATTTAATGATATATTTAAGTGAGGATGAATTGTGTATGTATGACAAATTAAAAGAATTAGTATTAAAAGAATTTCAATCCACACCACAAGAAGTTTTAAATAATTTCCGTAAAGCGAAAAAAAGCCCAAACGAAAGTTATATCCAATTTGCCTCGCGACTTAGTGCAGCATTTGATTACTATTGTCAATTAAGAAAGGTAAATGATTTCAAGGGAGTTTGTGAACTTATGGTTTCCGAAAAAATATTTGATTCATTAGATCGTGAATTACAAATTCATATTGGCGTGAAACAAGGAGAATCTTGGTATGTGCCACCAGATTTGGCTAGGCATTGCGATATTTATGCATCGTCAAAATTCAAAAACGATAGTAATGTGTTCTCAAAGCCGCAAGTCGTAATTCAGTCGCAAAAATATCGTAAAGAATACAGTCCACAAAAGGTATTTGTATCGGAGGTTAAAACTCCAAAATGTGTAGTCTGTAAATCTAATGAAAATCATTCTCTGAATGTATGCCCTGTATTCAAAAATATGCTTGTTAAAGAGAGAATTGAGGTTGTTAAAAATAAGCAGTTATGTTTTAATTGTTTAAATCATCACAAAGTGGCTAATTGTTATTCAAAATCTAACTGTTATGTTTGTAAAAAACGGCATAACACACTTTTGCATATAAAAGAAAATGCAACCGAAGCTCGTTCGGAAAATGAAAGCTTAGCATTAAATCCAAGGTCAAATGTATTTGTTCCGCGAATAGAAAATCCCGATCCCAGTATTAATTCTCCATCGAATGTGCCACTTGCGAGCACTACACATTCATTCACTGCAACAAATATAAATGCAAATAAGATGGTTTTATTAAGTACTGCGAAGGTCATGATTCAAAATAGTTTAGGAATATTTACGAGCGCACGTGCGTTACTAGATGTGGGTAGTATGAGTCATTTCGTTTCGAAACGTTTAGCCGATAAATTGAATTTGAAAAAACAAAAACGAAGCATAGTGGTCTCCGGATTAAATCAGTCTTCTTCTGTTGTTAATAGGATTGTAAAAACAAAAATTTCGAATGGTAGTGGAAGTTTTGAAAAAGAAATTGAGTTATTAGTAGTACCGGAAATAACAGATCATTTACCCTCCAGGCAATTTGACATTAATACGCTAGAATTAGGTAATTTCAAATTAGCAGATGTGAGTTTCAATAAACCTGGAGAGGTGGATATTTTATTAGGTGCCCAAATATTTTACGAACTTTTGAGAACGGGTCAAATTAGGTTTCCGGATTCAGAAATTGCTTTTCAAAATACAGTGTTTGGGTATGTTGCTACCGGAAGTGTTCCAATCGAGAACAAAACTACTATTCATTGTGGATTAATAATAGAGGATTTGGATGCAAATTTAAGGAAATTTTGGGAAATTGAGGAAGTTGAAGGGGATAAATTACCAGATGAGGAGACTTTAATTTGTGAGGATCACTTTATGAAGACACATTTCAGAAAGGACAATGGAACCTATGTAGTTAAAATGCCGTTTAAGATAGAGCCCCCATGTTTAGGCGAGTCAAAACACATAGCAATTAAAAGATTTAATTCTCTTTGGAAACGTTTGGAAGGAGATCCTGAGTATTTGCAACTCTACCGGGAATTTTTAACAGAGTATGAGAATTTGGGGCATATGCAGGCAACTTCTGAAACTCCAAAATATTTCATGCCTCATCATGGTGTTTTTAGGCCAGAGAGTAGTACCACCAAATTACGCGTGGTTTTTAACGCATCAGAGGCAACGTCATCTGGACAATCGCTCAATGATAACTTATATTCAGGATCGGTTGTCCAAGATGATTTGTTCGCTATTTTGTTGCGGTTTCGAAAACATTCTGCAGTTTTCACTGCCGATATAAAAAAGATGTATCGTCAAATTTGGATACATCCAGATCAGTGTGATTTACAATGTATTTTTTGGAAAAGTTTAAAGGAAGAGAAATTACGCGTATTTAAGTTGCTCACTGTTACCTACGGAACCAAGTGCGCTCCTTATTTGGCAACAAGAGTACTTCAACAATTATGTTGGGATGAAGAAAACAGGTATCCTTTAGCTGCCGCTGCTGGTAAAGACTTTTACGTCGACGATATTCTAAGTGGTACCGAGGATTTATCTTCTGCCATTGAACTACAAGACCAGTTAATACTTTTGTTAAAATCAGCGGGCATGGAGCTTCATAAGTGGAGTTCAAATAATCCTAGTCTGTTACACAAGGTTCCAACGTCGGACCGAGAATACAATTTTGATAATCCCAACTCAACAACATTAAAAACCTTGGGATTACAATTTAATCCTAAAAAGGACACATTTTGTTTTAGTGTTCAAAAAATTGTGAGTCCAGCAACAAAGCGAACAATGCTATCTGATATTTCCAGATTGTTCGACCCATTAGGTCTCTTAGGACCTTTGATAATTACAGCCAAGATTTTCTTGCAGAAATTATGGATTTTAAAAATTGATTGGGACGATGAAGTTCCTTTACACTTAAGTAGAGAGTGGGAAAAGTTCAGTTCTGAATTGAGTCAATTAAAAAATTTAACTGTAGAACGACATGTTTTAACTTCTAAGGCACTGAAAGTTGACCTTATAGGCTTCGGAGATGCTTCGAAAGATGCATATGGTTGTGCCGTCTACATTAGATCTGTATCAAGTTATGGTGACATTAAGGTGTCACTCTTGTGCAGCAAATCTCGAGTGGCTCCCATCAAGGAAATAAGTATTCCACGTTTAGAACTTTGTGCTGCTGAATTACTTTCAAAACTTATCGTAAAGGTTATATCATCATTACGACTTGAATTTCATGACATACATTTGTACTCAGACTCTACCGTGGTGTTGGCTTGGATTAAAACTCCACCCAGCTCTCTGAAGGTATTTGTAGCTAATCGTGTCACCAAAATTCAAGAGAATACAAAGGATTTTCATTGGCATTATGTTAAAACTGCTGAGAATCCCGCAGACTTCATCTCACGAGGTATTTTTCCTTCAAAGATCCAACAATTAGACATTTGGTGGAATGGACCTTCTTTCTTGTCATCTAGTAGCTGGCCACACTTCAAGGACAATCCTGATGTTTCAGATGATGAATATCTTCTAGAGGTTAAAGGAACTGAAAAGAACTCAGAACTAAATATAGATTCTATGATTCACCTTTCTCTTTGTACTACTCCTAGTTTTTTAGAGTGTCTTTTTGAAATAAGTAACAATTACATTAATATCATTCGTGTTTTAAGTTATGTTTTCAGGTTTGTCAAGAACTTAAAGGGCGCAGTGAAGACAACAGGTCCACTGAATGCAAAGGAGTTGAATGCAGCAGAGGCATTCTTAATTAAAGGTGTCCAAACACAGACCTTTACTAAGGATATTAATAGTCTCCAAAACCAACACTGTGTGCCTCCAGGTAGTAAATTAAAAACTTTGAATCCTTTCTTGGATTCTAAGGGATTGTTAAGAGTCGGAGGACGGTTAGGTAATAGTAATTTGAGTTTTAATAAAAAGCATCAAATAATTTTGCCAAGGGGTCACAAGTTAACTCTAATTATAATAGAACATTTTCATAAAAAATATTTACATATTGGTGCTTCTTCGTTACTCTATCTTGTTAGAGAAAAATTCTGGCCTCTAAATGGACGTAATAGTTGTAGAAAAATTGTTCATCAATGTATCATTTGTTTCAAAGTCCAACCAACTGTGTCGACTCAAATCATGGGCAATTTGCCCAAGGAAAGAGTTTCTCCAGATTTTGCTTTTAATTGTGCTGGAGCCGATTTCTGTGGGCCGTTTTATATTAAGAGTAAAGCTCAGCGTAAAGGTGCTTTACAGAAAGTTTATATTTGTATTTTTGTGTGCTTTTGTTTTAAGGCTGTGCACATTGAGATCGTTTCTGATTTGTCTTCAAATTCATTTATTGCAGCTCTAAAGAGATTCATGGCTCGAAGAGGTAAGTGTGCAAGGTTGTTTTCAGATAATGGACGGAATTTTGTAGGAGCTAATAAAGAAATTAAAAGGCTTCATGAAATGGTTAAAAAACCAGATGAAAAGCTGGCAGGCTATTTAGCTGCAGAAGGTATTGAGTGGAGGTTTATTCCACCAAGATCCCCACACTTTGTTGGCCTTTGGGAAGCAGCTATAAAGTCGTTTAAATATCATCTAAAAAGAGTTGTTAAGGGAATAAACTTAACTTACGAAGAGTTCTTAACGGTAATTGTTCAAATAGAGGGAATTTTAAATTCTCGTCCTCTTTGTCCTTTGTCAGCTAACGAGGACGATTTTGAAGTTCTTACTCCTGCACACTTCTTGGTAAACAGGTCATTAACATCTTTAACTGAGCCTAATTTAACAAACTTTAAGGAGAGTCATCTCAAAAAATGGCAAAAAATTACTAGACTTGTGCAATGTATGTGGAAATTTTGGCATCGTCACTATCTCAGTCAATTACAACAGAGATCCAAATGGATGTTCGAGAAAAATAGTGTAAAATTAGGAGATTTAGTTTTATTAATAGAAGATAATTTGCCTTGTTATAAATGGGCCATGGGCAGGATAATTAAAATTTATTTTGGGGATGATAAAAAAATTCGTGTTGTTAAAATTAAAACGCAGTCTAGTACTTGTAAAAGAGCCATTTCAAAAATTTGTGTATTGCCTATGGAACATAATTAATGTGTAATCTTTAATTTTGTAAATATGAGTTTTGTATTATTGTTTCTTATATATATGTATCGATTATTGTGTATCTTGTGTTTTTGCTAACTTGTGTAAAGGTTGTAATACTGTTTGTTAGTGAACTTCTGTAATTTCTTGAAACCCTGGGGTTTCAAGGTGGGGAGTATGTTATATATTCACGCTCATAGATGGCGTTACTGTCGCGAATAATTTTTGTTTGTATTCTGAAATTGAAATCGGCAGAGGAGAAGTGGCATCGATGGTGTTAAGTATGATGTCCTAAGTTGCTGTAGTCAATCATGAGAGATTTTTGAATAAAAAAGTAATTTTACTAGTAACATAAATGTTATTGTGAGTTAAATAACATATATATATATATATACGTTACGTTAGGTTTGAACGTTAAGGGTTGAATTATTTATGATAGAGCAAGATATTTGACTCGATTTGTAAGTAAAATTTCGCTTTTACTGTAATTTATAATCTCTTTTTTCTGTTACTAACAAAATATATTTCCAGTCACTTCATAGATCTCTTGAAGTCAGTTGGGGCAACCGATCAGCAAACTATTGCGGACTTTGGAACTCGTTCCATGGCCCAGAATTTTGATGTCTTCAAACTGGACGAAATGCTTAGAGTTTACTCGAATACTGTCTCCAGTTACGCGCTCTCTGAAGGTGCCCTGACGCAGGACAATGCCAAAGATCTCGCCAAGCGATACGTTGAGATCATGGAGAAGCAAGCTAAGAAAAATGTAGTGAAAGGGGACCCGACTTCCAAATATCATGCCATCGGAGATGGCATTCTTGCATTTTTCAAGTCAGTTAGTACGGTGACGGTTGACAAAGTCTGGAAGATCGCTATTTATTAAGGAAGGGAATGGGTTTTAACGGCTGTTGAGATGTCGAATTCAACAAATTTGTTTCACAGATGCAGAGTGGAAGCTAATGTTGACCCAAACTAATGCAAATCAAGAAAAATTTAAATATATCTCAACTTGTATGGAAACAAATCTAGACTGGATTCGAAGGGTTATGAATCTGAATAATAACGGAAGTTTATCTTCTTTCTGTAAGAAGTGTACTTTATAAAATAAAATTTAATATTTTATAGTTATCTCTTTCAGTTGCTCTAAGGGGCCGCGGTAGCCTAGTGGTCAAGGTCGTGGACTAGCGGCCGGCGGTTTTCGTTCAGTCGCAGGTTCGATCCTTGGCCGCAAAGATCCGCCGTGTAGCCGGGGCTGATGCACGTTAAATCTGTTCCGGGTCCAAATTCCTCCCTTTGGCGTGGTGTGGATGTTAGGAGAGGGGGTGCCAGCTCAGGTGTCGTCCTCGTCACTTGACCGTGGTTCAAAATTACGAGGTCCGTCGTCAATAGCCCTCGTGTTGCTTCTAGGGCGACGTTAATAAAAACTAAACTAAACTAAACTCAGTTGCTCTAATTATTTTTCTTTTCTTGAAATTTTTCTGTGCACACATTCATATCGATATCATTATTCGATCTGCTCTCTGATTCATTAGACTTTTCGAAGGCTCTATATACATGATAAATTAGAAACAATTTATTCCGCGATTTATTTTCTTCCGGTTTCCACTTCTTTTTTTCTTTCTTTCTTTCAATATTTGCTTACATCCACAACAAAAAAACAATAATAATATTGAAAGAGTGTAAATGTTAATGTCTTGAATGATAGTTAAATGTACGTAAAACTCAATTGAAATCCTCACATACTTCTTCTTATAGTTGGTTCTAAGGCTAAGACGCCATTGTGTCATATAATTTCAGTCGCCCCAACCCCCAGTAATACATTCATTTGTTTTCTAAGCCAGCGTATTTAAAATTAAAAACTTATTTTCTTGGTGTCAAACAAAATTAAAGAGTTGTTTTTCATAAGTAGAAAAATACTTGACTTATGGATTTAAAAAGGGAAACTATTTCATTCTAAAAATTGATAACATCAATTAGGTCTCCCTAGATGTTGACCCTTGCGACTAGTGTCTCTCCTTGATGCTTTCTAGCTACAATACACTGATAGGAATCTTATTTATCTCTTTTCGGCTCTTTTCTTCCTTTCCTTTTCTTCTCTTTTCTTATTAGTATTATTTTTTTTCCATTTAGTTTAAATATCTATAGCAGTGGATCTTATCATTTTTCAAATTGCTGATCATTTAAGGTTTTAGAAGACTGTAACAGTCGTAAAATAAAACAGTAGCTATATTAAACAGTTCAATTGAAAAGTCCCCGGCCTACCATAGTAAAACACATTTTTCTGGCAAAATTAGTTTTTTTTATTCAACATAATTCCCTTCAATTCCCTGATTATAGCGACCCTCCAACTTTTCGATACCATTTTTGTAGTACGATTTGTCCTTTGCTTCAAAATAGGCCTCAATTTCAACGATCACCTCTTCATTCGACGAAAATTTCTTCCCAGCAAACATTCTTTTGAGATCTGAGAACAGGAAATAGTCGCTGGGGGCCAGATCTGGAGAATACGGTGGATGAGGAAGCAATTCGAAGCCAAATTCATGGATTTTTGCCATCGTTTTCACTGACATGTGGCACGGTGCATTGTCTTGGTGAAGCAGCACTTTCTTTTCCTTCAAATGCGGCCGTTTTTCGACGATTTCGTCTTTCAAACGGTCCAATAACGCTATGTTAAAGTCGCTGTTGATGATCCTTCCTTTTTCAAGGGAGTCGATGAAAATTGTTCCATGCGCATCCCAAAATACAGACGCCATAACCTTGCCCAGCCGACTGTTGCGTTTTCCCACGCTTTGGAGAGGGTTCATCGTGTGCAGTCCACTCGGATGACTGTCGATTGGACTTCGGAGTGAAATGATGGAGCCATGTTTCATCCATTGTCACATATCGACGAAAAAACTCGGCTTTATTACGCTTGATCATCTTCAAACACTGCTCCGAATCATCAACTCTGTTGGGAACGAGATTAAATGTAAAGTTTAAGTGCCCTTTCTTGGCAACTGTAGTAATGAAAGAAAACCTCTGTCAATAAAGATCAATTCAGTCTAATTTAATACTTGCAAAACTGTAATATCTGGTGCTGAACATACTCGGGTGAGTCATACTTTATTTGTTTTATTACTTTATTCGTTACGAACCCGAATTACGATGAGTACAACAGAAAAACTTTCTATTCTGAAACGCAAGCGAACAACGCTTCGCACCGCCATTACGAAGCTGTCGACAAAATTAAATGATTCGAATTGTACACAAGCCGATATAGAATTTAACGCTGAACGCTTACAAATCAAATTTAACGAATTAACTTTGGCTGATGATGAAATACACGATTTTTTAAATGATCAGGAATATAGCGAAGACATCATAGAATGCGAAAAATACTCAGAAAATAGCCATTTATTATTGTTTAATTCTAAAAAGAAAGCTAATACAAGCGCGGCCATTTTGCCTTGTAGCATAATTGGCAGCTCGCCAACATCAGACAGCATACATTACGCTTCGCCGCCAAATGTTACGGTAAAGTTACCTACAGTAAATATAAATACTTTTTATGGCGAAATTGAAGAATTTCACAGTTTTTGGGAGCGTTTTGAAAATTGTATTGATAAAAATGAAAGTTTATCGCAGATTGACAAACATGTGTTTTTACGGGGTTATTTGGACGCAGAAGCAAAAAGATTAGTTGATGGGATTAGTATAACCGCAGATACGTATACAATGACAAAAGAGATATTAAAATCAAAATATGGCAATAAAGACAAAATAATACAGGCTCATCTTGATTACTTGGAAAATTTAACACCTATCAAAGATCTATCTCCATCAGCATTAAATGAGTTGTATATGGATTGTAATAGAAAATTATAAGCTTTGGATGCTTTAGGCGAAAAACCTCAATCATACGGGAGAATTTTGGCTCCGAAAATACTTCGCGCTTTTCCGCATGAAATCTGTCGTAATTGGATTGTATACGCTAAACGTGAATATTTGGCGGAAAGTGACATAACAAAATTAATGAAATTTTTATCAGAAGAGGTCGAAGGAACAATAACTGCAAATAATATTAAAGGTTCATTGGTTCCAAGCTATCCTATAAAATCCTCCTTAGAGAATTTTAATGTGCATTCCAGACCAATTAGTAAGGATAAAAAAATTTCAGCTTTTTGCCCTTTTTGTGAAACTTCTGGACATTGGCCTCAACAATGCAACTCTGTTACGGACATAGACGAACGTATACAGAAATTAAAAGCTACCAACAGATGTTTTTTATGCACTAATCGGGGTCACGTACAAAAGAATTGTTTTCGCAAAGAGAAATACCGCTGTTTAAATGCAGAAAAAAACACCATGTTTCGATATGCAAAACTCCAACTATTGAGCAGTCTGCGACTACATCAACAAACAAAATTGATACATCCACTTACAATTTTGTTCATTTACAAACAGCACGAGTTTTCATAACTGGGCCAAATGGAATTACAAAATTGACACGTTGCCTTTTGGATGGTGGAAGTCAATCTAGTTTCATTTCTTCTGATCTTGTGGATACGTTAAATCTTCCCGTCATTTCAACTGGACCCTTAGAACTTCAAGCGTTTGAATCTCCAAATAGTTTTAGCCATAAACGACGGCAAGTTCAATTTCAATTATCTAGCATCTGGGATAAAGCTAAAGTCAACGTTATTGCATTCGAAAGCTCCAACAGGTATGCATCACACCCGTCTTCACCAACTGATGTTTCACGCTTTGCGAAAAGCAAGCGAATGAAGCTGGCTGACCCAGATGATCCATTGTCGAGCTTACCAATTGAGATTCTTATTGGTACAGATTTCTATTGGAACGTCATGCATTCTGATGCTCCAGTCAAGCTGTCAGATTCCCTAGCCTTGGTACCATCAAGTTTTGGATGGATACTTAGTGGATCTCGATCACACGCAACAGTTTCTTTCAATCCTACAGTTCATAGTATTAATGTGGATACTTTAACTCATGAATTAGACAATATGGTGCGAAATTTTTGGAACTTAGAGAGCATTGGCATACAACCTATACAAGAGAAATTAAAATTAAGCACTCACAACGCTGAACGTTTGACTAACTTTCATCAATCTTTCAAAATCATTGATGGTAGACGAGTTATTCATTTACCTTGGAAACCAAAAGTTAAACTTACTTCGAGCAATTATGATACTGCAATCCACCGTTTTAATTCTTGGACAAGAAGAATACACGCAAATACAGAGTTGAAACAAAAGTATGCTAAACAGATGCAAGATTATATTGATAAAAAACAAGTTGAAGCCGTCTTAAAAGATACACTAAATGAAGTACGATTATTTTATTTGCCCCATCACGCTGTAAAAAAGATTACGAATGAAGAAATCAAGTGGCGTATAGTTTTTGATGCTTCCTCTCACTCTCCTGGTCATTCATCTTTGAACGATGCTCTCGAAGCCGGTCCAAATCTTCTACCTGACATCTTGGCCATGTTATTGAGATTTCGACTATCTAAAATAGCAATTACTAGCGATGGAAGTCAGGCATTTCTTCAGCTAATACTAGCAGATGAAGACAGAGACGCAACACGATTTCTTTGGTACAAAACGGAATATACTTCTGATGGGAACCTTTGCATAGCAGATGAAATCGTAACATACCGATTCACGCGACTTCCATTCGGACTCACTTCAAGTCCATTTTTACTATCAGCTTCTCTTCGTGAACTGGCTACAATGTATAAGCAAACATATCCTATTGCAACTAAACACATTGAGAATAACACATATATGGATGATTTTGTTATAGGGACATCTACAGATACTGAAGCTATTACTCTTTATCGAGAAATGCTGCAGCTTACATCGCATATCAGCCTACCATTAGCCAAATGGACGACAAATTCGAAGGCTTTGCAAGGTGTATGGAAACAAGAAAATGTTCCATTTAGAGAGATTACGCAGGTTTTAGGTGTTGAATGGGATACTGACAAAGATGTTTTTCAAATTGATGTGCAGGCTAAGATTGTAGAAGCATCTAAAGAACCAGTAACAAAGCGTTTACTACTGAAGCTGATGTCAAAATTTTACGATCCCTTAGGCCTATTCGCTCCAGTTACTGTCATTGTGAAGATTTTATTCCAGGATACGTGGCTTAGTGGAATTAAATGGGATGAATTATTACCGCCAGCTGTAGCACAACAATGGCATAAGTGGATAAATGAGTTACAGTGTCTGAAGGATATACGCATCCCAAGATGGATTGGGTTTTCTGAAATTTCCGACGTCACCATCCATGTGTTTTGCGATGCTTCTGAACGTGCATATGGTGCTTGTTTGTACGCGCGTCACACAGTTAACAATTTTACGGAGGTCAATCTCATATGTAGTCGAAGTAAACTGGCCCCAGTGAAAAAGATCACTCTTCCGCGACTTGAATTGTTAGCCGCATTACTAGGAACTCGCCTACTTCAATACTCTTACAGAGAAACGAACATGTACTCACACACAGCCGTATTATGGAGCGATTCAACTGTAGCTTTAAGTTGGATAAAGGGAGATCCCAACCGTTGGAAAACATTTGTTTGTAACAGAACAACAGAAATCCTTCAATACACTACTCCTTCACAATGGCGACACTGTACAGGTACAGATAACCCTGCAGATCATCTTACTCGTGGTACCTTCCCATCTCAGCTACCATCTTTGGAATCTTGGTGGCATGGCCCAAAATGGTTAAATCATGATTCAGATGCTTGGCCCACCAAAGATTTTCCGTCACATTCACAGCCTTCAGTCGAAGTTGAATCACGGAAAATTGAGTCTCGATCCTTTTACGTTGCAACCACAGAACCCATCATAGATATATCTCGTTACAGTTCCTATACAAAACTTCTTCGGGTGACTGCCTGGATTCTACGTTTTGTGCACAATTGTAAATCCCACCTACGTATCATTCACGAACTGAATTGTAATGAAATAGAGAAGGCTAAGGATTATTGGATACAAACTGTGCAACGTCAATGCTTTTCAGCTGAAATTAATGCCTTAAAAGAGGGACGTCCTTCACAAAAAAAATCTAAAATTTCTTGTTTCAACCCCTTTCTCACAGATGATTATTTGCGTCTTGGAGGAAGATTACAATTCTCTGACATTCCTTTCGACACTCAACATCCCTTAATACTCGATGGAAATCACCCTTTTGTCCATCTTTTGATCCAGCATACTCACATACGTCTCCATCATTTAGGTGTGCGTATTGTTCTCTCCGAGTTACGTTCTACCTTCTGGATCTTAAGAGGACGTCAAGCAATAAAGAAAGCTCTTCACAAATGCCTACCTTTTAAGCTTTTCAAAGCGAAATGCGGAATGCCAATCGAAGCTCCTCTACCTTCTGAAAGGGTTGTACCATCTGCTCCATTTACTATCATAGGGATCGATTTTGCTGGACCTGTAAATATCCGCTGTTTGAAACCAAGAGACACAGCCTACATAGAACTATTTACTTGTGCGACAACACGTGCATTGCACATTGAACTCGTGTCAGATCTCACCACCGACAAATTTCTCTTAGCACTACAGCGATTTGTTGGTCGCAGAGGATTGCCCAACACAATCTACACAGACAATGCTACTACCTTTCATGCAGCAAATAAGGAACTGATCCTGTTATGGCAAACTCTATCATCAGCTAAAACTCAACAATATTATGCCCAAAATGGCATAACATGGCGTTTCATAGCCCCACGCGCGGCTTGGTGGGGAGGCTGGTGGGAACGCCTAATAGGTATTGTCAAACAATGTCTGCGAAAGGTCCTCGGACGAGCCCTTCTAGACGAGGAAAGTCTGTCCACTGTCCTCATTGGAATAGAAGCCGCTCTGAATAGTCGACCATTAATATACGAAGAGGAAAGCGATGGCAACTCTGCAGCTTTAACACCAGCTCATTTCTTGACGGGACGAAAACTAACGGCCATTCCATCCAGACTAGAAAACACAAGGCTTAATAAAATCTACAAGCAGCAGCAGGACTTACTCGACTGTTTTTGGAAAAAATGGTCGAAAGAATATCTTCTTCAACTACGATCCTTCCATCAAGTTCGAAACAAGGACAGTGCCATTAACATCCGAGTTGGAGATATTGTGCTTCTGCAAGAAGACGTCCGACCACGCCACATGTGGAAGAAAGCTAGAGTGATGAACCTACATCAGGGACGCGACGGGAAGATAAGATCCTGCGAGCTGAGAGTTAATGGAAGAAATGTATCCCACCCTGTACAACTGGTCATCCCTCTCGAGATTGACCAGGGTGGGGAGGATGTTCGGAACGAGATTAAATGTAAAGTTTAACTGCCCTTTCTTGGCAACTGTAGTAATGAAAGAAAACCTCTGTCAATAAAGATCAATTCAGTCTAATTTAATACTTGCAAAACTGTAATAAACTCGTCGTTGTTTTTGGTCAAAAGTGAGCTCGCGTGGCACTCACTTTGCACAGAGCTTTCTCATACCCAAATATTCGTGAATGATATGATGTACACGTTCAGTTTATATCTTTAGAGTGTCCGCTATTTCATTCAATTTCAATTTACGGTCATTCAAAATCCTGAGCTTCTTTTTGCCCATCTTCAGGCAAAAGAGATTCATTTCAGGGTTTTTTTTTTTTTTTTTCCTTGCTACTAATTTTTCTCATTCGAGTATAGGTTTGAGATATCAAATTGGATTTAGTTTAGTTTAGTTTTTATTAACGTCGCACTAGAAGCAACACGAGGGCTATTGGCGACGGACCTCGTAATTTTGAACCACGGTCAAGTGACGAGGACGACACCTGAGCTGGCAACTCCCTCTCCTAACATCCGCACCACGCCAACGGGAGGACTTTGGGCCCCGAACAGATTTAACCCGGCTACACGGCGGGTCTTTGGCGGCCAAGGATCGAACTCGGGACTGAACCAAAACTGCCGGCCGCTAGTCCACGACCTAGAACACTAGGCTACCACGGCCCGATATCAAATTGGAACTAAATAGGAATGTTTATCCACGGTATTACAAAAAGGTATGAAAAACAGGGTATTAATGCCATCCATTAACAGGAAGCTCTGACGTCGTCTGCAGAAAGACTAATCTATATCTTATAAAAAGAGAGCCATAGAAAAACTACGAGTAAAGCGGGACTCACAAATTAAAGGGTTCAGAAAGTTATAAAGCGTTCTAGCGTTGCTCAGAGAAAAGAATGTTTTCTAGTAAAACATTTTGGATTGAGTGGGTTTGATTTGAGTTAAAACTATAAACACCAGAATTCAAAGTTTTTACCACACTTCTACCCATTATTATTTACTGAAAATAATTGTATAAATTGAATAAATATAATGAGGAGATTTATTCTTTTAAATGCAAACGAATCAGCACTATATCTCCTCTGATCTTATTTTAAAACATTTTTTAGAACTCGTGCCGAGATCAAAATGTTACTTTAAGAGACAGAAAGAAAAGTTCAGAACTGGTGGATTAATAATTCTATTTTTTCACCAAAAGTGGCGAAACATTTAAGAATTTATGCTCTAAAGAAATTTCTGATTAAAGAGGGAACAAAAGAAAACATCGATTATTTGAAAATAATTAATGAAGCAAACATTTAATCCAAACAAAAAGAGCTGAAATGCTTTCTGGATGGTTAGAAGATTTTATAAGAGCGAACTTTTGACTCAGAATAACAAGCGAGAAAACATTTTTGGTTGAGAATCAATAATCAGTTCGATTCCAATCAATGTATCTATGCACTGACCCAAAGAGAAATTTAATAGAAACCGTTTAATTGTTCTTCATTAATTAACATGCGTTGGCAACATCATTCGCTTATATAATACTGAAGCAACAATTGAACAATAAGATTCTCGAAAAGAAATTAATTAATTATTTTTAAATTTAAATAATAAGATTTTTGAATTATCAAACAATTGTCCAGCATGTCTATCTTGTTCTATTTTATGGGGAAAGCTGTTCAACTGAAATAGTGCCGACCTTTCATTTCGGCTCCTTTCGATAACGTTTTTGTGCCCGAAGTAGCCTACTTATATTTTCGGACTCGTCTTTGAGATTACATATCATTTTAGATAGAAGAGAGTGTACAAAATACGAGATTTGCCTCTTAAATAAAGAGAGTGACTTTGGTACTGAAGAAGTACACAAACGCTACCGACATTTGTTTAGCATGAAGCCTTCTCTTTCGAATGTAGTGCCTCTCGCTTCTGTAAATATATCCGTGTACCCGTAGCTTTCAGTCGCATTAGAGTTATTTTTCTGTTTCGCAGGAAAAGTGATAAGTGCAACCATAAAGCAATGGATTATTGTGAAACTTCCCAAGAAATTTGGAAAAGCCGCTGTTAAAATTTATAATTTATTTGAAGAAGTGTATGACAATGAACGTTTATAGCGTGCATGGGTCTTAAAGTGGTTTAAGAACTTTCAAAAAGTTCGAGAAGAAAATTGAAGATGTCTCACTCCCGGTTAACCCTTCCACATCGAAAACGGATGAAAATATTGAAAAAAAAAAAAGACGGTAATCTGTTTCTATCTAACCGCCAGCTGAGATTGTGAGATTGCTGAGATTGTACCAAACGACAAAGAATCCGTACACCAAATTTAGATAGAAATTTTAACGTGAAAAAATGTGTTCCACAATAGTGCCAAAAATTCCGACATTTCAACAAGAAACTTGCAAAAATATTTGCACTAACACTTTGAAAGCCAATGAAAATGACCCGTAATTATTGGAAAGGATAATAATGTACGATGAATCGTGTTTTTTTTTTTTTATTATTATTATTTTTACATGTGATCCTGAAGCGAAGCGCCATTTTATGCACTGGAAAAGCCCATCTTCACTGAAAGCCAAAACTGCTCGAATGAGAAATTAATCCTCAAAGCAATGATGACTGCTTCTATCGATGTTCATGGATTATGTTCTTTCCCTACACGCTCTTCTAAGCATGAATGTTTCTGTTTAGGCGCTTTTAATAAAATTAACAATACTTGTAGAAACTATAAAATAAGTTTGGCGAAATTTAACTAAAATATCTTTTAATTAATTAGACACACTTATAATATTCAAATATTTCTTTCATTGTCGAGTGTATATTATTAAATATATTTCAAGTAAGAGTGTTTCTATTTACGAATTCATCATAAAATTAACATTACTTGCAGAAACTGTAAAAGAGATTTGGCGACATTTAATTATAGTACACGTTAATTAATTAGACGCATTTGTCAATATTCCGAAATTTATTAGATTGTCGAGTAGATATTATTTAATGCTTCATTATATGCATTTCTGGGCTGGAAAAAGCCAAAGTCAGACATCCCAAACTGCTCTGATATGGAGATTTAGAGTCGTTGGCTCAGGATCTCCAGTAAAGCCTGTCAACCTATTTATACATTATTTATAATATCAACATTACTTGCAGAAACTATAATATTACCTTGTCGACATTTAAATATAGTGCCTATAAATTAACCAAACACTCCAATCAATAATCTGAATCTTTTTTGATCGTTAAATAGATAATTATTCAATGATTCATTATTTTAGTATCTGATTTTACTTGAAAATAATTCGATATAAAAACCAACGTTTTTAAAAATAACGTTTTTATATGGTAGCAAAGTTTATTAAAGAAAATTATTGAAATATTAGTTAAAACTGTTAGTTATTTTTAACTTTAAAATTTACTTAAAAAGATACATTTGTGAGCATATTAAGAAATTCATAATACTCATAAAATCAAAACATGCATTTGAAAGTTTGTAAGTCATTCTATTAAAAAAAATGGGAACCAGAATTCAGGAAAGGTTTATCCTTGGCGACAAGAATTATTTGGCAGTATTTTGCCAAATGTGGCTACCCTGTTCCGTTTCACGGATTTAACGCTCAGCAAAAAAAAAAAAAAAAAATCGCCAAGTTTGGTGCCAATTTTTGAAATCGCGCCAAGTGTTTGGGCTAAACTGCATTATTAAAGAAAATATTAGTTAAAACTTGTCGCAAATGTCTAAATATTGCATTGTTAGGCGAGTACGAACGATTCCCAAAATTTCAAAGCTCTAGCTTGATGGGAAGTTGGTTAAATTAACGATCGAAAATTTGATGACACACACACACACTCACACACACACACATACACACCAAGTGAAATTCAGAAAAACGTTTTATAAATAATATTCAGATATTCATGATTTACTAAGCATCAATATGTTTCCATTGACGCATTCATTATAAAATCAACACTTCTTGCAGAATACTGTAAAATAGTGTTGAAGATATTTAACTACAGCTCGAATAAACTAGTCGTTAAGCGAATGTTCAAAATGACAAATGTTGCAGAAAATAACTAATTTTCTTTTTCTAACTCTGACAGAATAATGTAAGCCTCCAAGGACGAAAAGAAACGCAAGAGGAACAGTAGACGCTATTTTACAGAATGACCGGGCAATTCTGTTTTGAATCCATCTTGTGAAATGAAGAAAAGAAATAGAAGCAAAAAAAATGTACGTGTAGAGCTTCGAATTGTAGTCAAAAGGTGATGGAGAGGAGTATAAAATGAACTCCATTCTCAAAAACAGCACTAGATTCGAAAGGCAGCACAAGATGAGTTCTCTACTTCATTCGTGTTTAGTGATTTTAGTGGTAGTATGCACCACGAGCTTTGCACCAGGTAAGGTGTTTCAAATCCTTAAAATTATTTTTGAGATATTTTAGTAATAATTTTGATAACCTCCTCATTCCGTAAGAAACCATTTAAAAATTTTACAATAAACGTATGTTTTTGTTATATGCTTCTGAAAACTAGAAGCCTGCTTTCACTGGTTAAGAGTTTAAGAATTTGGAATTTTACCTTAGCATCGTATTTCTAACATACTCGATATTTATAAAAATCGAATCTGATATTAAAATAAAAACAAAAATATTGAAATATATTTGAAAAAAAAAAACGTTCTTTCTGGTGATTTACAATTTCGGCCTACTTTTCTACGCTTTATTATTATTTTCCATTCTACGTTCTATAAAAATATAGTTCCGCATTTTCTTTTTCAGAAGAAGAATTTTGTAAACATAATGCAAAATGTACATAAAAGACTCGTGCTGAAATATTAAGACTTATTAGAATCTCTAAAATAATGATGTTAATTATTTGAGTTTCATTTTATATTTATACAAAAAAAAAATGTTATGCCGTATTGTTTTCGAAAAAATCGATATTTTTTTATTTAACAATATACATAAGCCGTTTATATATGCATCTCTGACATTAAAAAAAAAATTCTTCTGCTGCTTCCGTGAGTGTTTGGGCGAGACAATTTTTCCATAGACAGGGTAGAGATCGAATGTATAAGATTCACTTTATTTCTATTGACACTGAATAACGGAATTCTCTCATATTTCCCTTCAACTAAGCCTTGAGACCTTTATATGACGTAAAATGATTGGAGAACCTCCTCCAGTAAATTAACCGTAACTTATTTAAATTAGTGTAGAATAATTGTAGTGCTGTGAATAAGGCTGATGTTGTAGGATTTATAAACAACGAAGGGTAGAAGAAGAGGATTATGGCAAGAGTGTGAGATTGGCAGTGAGATCTCCTCCAAGATAAAATTATACTTTCGCAGAAAAGAAAAAGAAGAATTAGCCGATTCGATATTAGTGTGGAATAAACACCAGTGAAAGGACGTGTAATAGGATCCAGCGTAGAAGCTTAGCACTGACTCAATTAGGTTAGGAATAATCCGATAAGTGATGTGTTTTATAATATTAATATTTAAGTCAGTTCGCATGTGAGGACCTGTATCGCAGTAGATTAGTAATTAGTAGACATACTTAGTAATTAAAATATTGAATTTTTAATATGCAAAAGTCCAAATAAAACAATTTCATTTCTTTAACTACTTGATTTTTTGAATTAGTCAGTGCTCATTTCTGACTAACGATGAGAGAAGAAGAAGACAAAAAATAGGGAACTTACCATTGAAACGAAAAAAAAAAAAAAAAAAACAGTAACACACTTCTAACGGACTCGTGTGAGTCCACAGAATCCATGAAGATTTCTGTGCGTAACAGATTATTCCTCAAATGCACAGGCGATACTTTAGTGCACATATTAGGGAAATGAGAGTTGTGTACTCTCAAATGTATAAGTAAATTAAACTTAATATCGCAATGCTGATTCCCTAATAATTTTCTTGCGGCAATATCTCTGCAGAATTCTAATTTAAATTTCCCCAAAATTCGTTCGAAAAAGTTTCAATTTGTATGTTTTAAGTTTTGATTAAAAAAAATTTCCAATATTAATTAATAAAAAAAGTTTTTATGTTTGGTAATATAATTAGTAATGTTTTATATAAAAATGCAAAACGGTTTTTTTTTTTTGAAACGATGCAAGAGCATTAACAGATGTTTGATAAGAATGAGAATAGTTTCAACAATTAAAATATAGTAGTTAACATCCATGTTTCTAGAAATAGAGAAAATACGTTACTTTTCCATCAATATGTTAGCATTTATTCTTTATTAGAAGGTATTTTTTATAGTCCCCGCCATCGCGACTTTAACCTCTTAACTGTGACATATATTTCAGAAAAATAGACCAAAAATGGAAAATTTGTTTGACTGTTTAATTTTGTTTTTTATATTATTATAAAAGTTAGAAAATGGTTTTTTATTACAAAAATAAAATTTTAAATATTTTAGGCCATTAATTAAAAATTAATTAATTAAAATTAATACCTAATTAGTTAAAAATACCTAAACTGTACTCCACATCGGTATCTGAATCGGACATTGCAAGAAAAGAAAATTATTTGCAAAAAAATTCACTGAATAACAACCGAAACTAAACGAGAAAGTGAAACTGCCTTTGTTTATCTATCCAAGTGTGTCTTAATTTATCTGACAGCACCCACATTTTCCCTCCCTCTACTGAAGTCGTAATCGGTGAAAAACTAGGGCCACTAATGCCATCTATTAGGAAAATAGTGGATTATGTATCCTAAAGTAGAAACGAACTCAGCTCGGGCTTCATAGGTCTTTTTATCTTGGATTCGTAACAATATATATTTTTAGTAAAGCTTAGATTGTTGGATGCATTTTTGACACTGAATCATCATGGGATATAATGGGATCAAGTTACAGATACTTAACTTTTTTCTCAATAAAAAAAATCTAAAATTCAATCTCTAAATAGAAAATATAATAGAGTGTAATAAAAAAAAAAAAAGGAGAAATTTATCGTGATTTACAAAGGAAAGGATATTTGGTTATTACTTTTCTCCGACCTAGTCGATTAGAGAAACTGTGTAAGATTTAAAATGTTTAAAACGAACTGAATTATTTTTAGTAAAGGAAAATTCGTGTGGTGAAATAATCACCACAATAGGTCAAAATAGTGTTGATATTGAAGTCAAGATGATTGGAGCGGTGTGATTGAATGAAAAGAATTTCCTCTTTCTGATATGAAAGTCTTGATAATTACCCAGAAGTCATAAATGTACCAGGTACTAATCTCGACCTTTGACAGCGTTCTTTCTGGACGAGCAGACGCATCACCAAAGGAATGGATTTGGAAGAAACTATATAAGACATTTACGGAGGAAGGTTTGATTCTACTCAAAATTACAAGCCGCTCTTCCAATCAAAAATATAATTGAAATTCCCAATGCTATGAATTATGAAAACACGTTTTTACAATAAAATTTAGGTCAAACAAAATGTTTCCTTATTAAATCATTACCGAGGGTCAAAATATAAATATCTCACTGAATCCTTTTTTTTTTCAGTGACATGCCAGGACAGTACTGAAGACTACCGCCAGGCTATAGCCTTCAATACGTCTCTTCTATCGGATAACGAGAGATCTGTCATTGACACCTGTGCCCGCATTTTTGTTCGCGGTGTTCACGCTTCACCCCAACTGAAGGACTGCTTCGACATCAGTGACTTGCCACCCGTCAAATTCAGTTTTCACGTACACAAGTAAGTATTTGATTTGGTTGGGAATAATCAAGCTTCGGTAGCTCAACTAAGAAACGGCCCAATTTTACGATAGTATATTATAAATATTAAATTATTACTAAGAAGGTAATTGAAAAAAAATTATTCTTCGTATTAATGGATCCTTGCCTACGTAAGTTTACAAATTACTAGCTATTAATTTTGATTTGTTTCTTTTCTGGAAGACGTTGATTGAAATTAACCATAGTATCGTCAATGCTTTAAATATAATTTTAGAGTATCGTTGAGATTTGACTATTACAAAAATAACCCATGTAGAGACTTGAATTTTATTTATTATTCTTAAAACTTCTCAAACGTAATCACTATCTAGAGCTGTACATTTCTCTCAGTGTTTTTAGACCTTTCGAATTCCGTATAAAATATCTCATCAGATTATCTTCTCCATTCTGCGGGTTGCTATAATCTATGGATTCCTGAATTCAAAAATAAATAACAAGAATATCTGTCATTTAATTACGTACATAAGGATTAATTCAAATGTAGAATAAATTTTATCCATATGTCTTTGTTACTCCTTAGTAATACTTAATTTTAAAAATATCCTCTCGTATAAAAACTCGTAAATTCTAAGGTTACTTGTTTTTTTTTTACTACAGAACGAAAATGTACCTTAATATTTTAGTGATTGTGAATGACAAAACAATCATTATAACTTGATGCGATATAAAATGAATGCTGTTTCAGAGAGAAATCTGTATCTGATTTCAAATAATCAAGTCTACAACTACTATCAGCAAAAATAAGTAATTACCATTGATTTATTTACGATTATTTTTATTCAACTGTTTCTGAAAATTCCAGGATTCTATTGCCGAAAACATTTCATATTTTTTAATAGTGAAATAGGCAAAACGCATAATTCAAGCGACATGTTGCTTTTTAAATCTTCATATCATGCCTATGCTTGAAGACCTTATTACATTGTACAATGTATCACTTAAATACTCCCTATTGATCGTAACAACTTCATTACAGTGAGGTTTCATCATTTATCTACATTAATTAATTGGAAATTTCTCCAATACATAAAGCGTTTGCGGACGGGAATTCTATAGCATTTTATTTAATTATGATTCAAAATAATATAAAGGCTATAACTGTCTAATTTATAATCCGTGTTACGAATTCACATTTACTTAATTCTATGTATAACTTTTAGAATATTTATAAAAAGTTATTTTCTATATTTGATATTCTATAGTAATGGGATTTTATTCCATTCCATTCGTAGACAATTAAATCAATTGGACTGTAATTTATGAACATCATTTGTACAATGCTTAAATTAAAAGTACTTTCTTACTAAAAATACATTTTGCTTAGAAATTCCCATGAAAGATTAAAAGCAATTCTTTGTCATCCCAAAAATGGATTCATACATGCAGTTAATTGAATCCTGCTTCTTACAATTCCTCATGATCCAAAAAAGGTTAGATTAAGTGCCCCCCCCCCCTTCTCCATCAAATCGCTCCTCCTCTAAACAGTTCCATACGAGCCAGAATACGATCGTTGACGCCTGATTTTGAATTCCATTTGTGATAAATGGTAAAGACCTTACTACCATAAAAGAATGCCCTCGATTTTATATGGTCTCTATATCAAATTGCTAAAAGAAGTCTGCTCGTCTCTGCCTATATGGAAGTACAAAAATGCACTTGGACTTTCCCACCTGTACTAATTATGCAAAGGGGTAGTAAAGGGTTCGATAATTTATTATTTGTCGTCTTGACTTTATGAATTTTTAAAATGTGATTTCAATCACAGAAACAATAAGGTTCGATGCTTTATTTTTAGATAATTTATCGGCTGCTTCAGGAAAAGGAATTCAAAGTGTAAAAATGAGCATACTGAGATTTTAACTTGTGTATATAATTGATTACATTTGGTATAATTATTTTGGCTTGATATTGTTATTACATTTGGCAACAAGGGAAATAAATCTGTCCAGGACTACCCCTAAAGCAACTAATAATTAAATCTTTATAAAATAGGCGTATCATCCGTTTAGGAATGTTAAAGCAGTTTAGAAACCAATGCTTCAAAGTTCTTTAGAGGGAACCGTATCGTCTATCACATTTAAAGTATAACTAAACTACAGTCACCGTGCGAATGGTGATGGTCAGGGAAAAGGACTATTGATTGATTCATGTCGCACTGAGAAGCAAGATGACGACAGATCTCGTAATTTTGAAACTTGGTCTAGCGATGAATACTATACTCCCCTCTACACCTTTAGTGATTACTCCTCTAAATTCTGCATCCACCAATAAGGAATCGGAAAACAACCTATGGATAAGTACAAATATGGGTCAAAAATAATCTATAATTTTTTTAAACGCAACAGACAATTTTTATACAGTTCACCATGTGAACGATGATAAATTATTTAAAGTTTAAATGATGGCTTACGTGAGTTCATCATCTTCAGTTATCTGTTTGATAGTTCCCTGAAACAAAGTGATTCAGAATGAAACAGAGTTTACTAAATGCAAATATTCGGCCATTTGCTAGAAAGGGTCTGAGTATTCTTTTTTATAATTCACATTCCTCTGATATTATTCAAGACCATCATGCATTTGATGTAGTAGAATATATTGAGCTTTTGGAAGAGATAAAAGCTGCAAAATATCAGTTTAAAAACATTACATTGCGTTCCACAGTGTTCTCTCTCTTTCGGACAATGCAAGACCCCATACTACGAGTACAACGCAAAAAAATTAAGACACTTCACCTGCGACATTCGAACATCCTCCCAATAATTCAGACTAAGATCCTTCAGACAACTATTTCTATGTACTAGCCAACAAGAAGTTAGGATGAGAAAGAGTTTCTTCCAATGAGAAAAAAATTTGCAGCGAGGAAAATGGATTTTAAAAGACATTACCTGAAGAAGCCATAAAATGACAAATTAATTTTGAAAAAAGCCAATAAATAAATGAATAAAAACTCCATAATATAATACAAGAAGTACGTTGAAAACCACAAATCGATTTAAGAGTTATCTAAACAATGTTTACAACTCGTTGGATAGAAAAGGACGGGATAAGAGTCGGACACTTGATTCAAAAACAATTTAAATATAATGAAAATTTATGTTTATAACATTAACAATCAAAGCACCATACTATATATATATATAATATTACTTATGTAATTCACAACACACACAAATAATTTTCTTGAAATATCCGTAACTCCGAAAAAAAATTTTGAACTAATATTTTTAAACAGATATTCCCCTATAAATTAAAAAAAATTAAAGATCGATTGTTGCAAAAAAAATATTGTCACTAACACTAGCAAAACATCAATAAAAAATTCTGGGAAACAAAATGAAAGTACAAATAATTTAATATATTTTAGAGCTTTAAAAATCCAATAGCAACTGACAGTTAGAAAAACGTTTGATCTAAACAAAAATATTCAGTCGTTTAAAATATTTTGATACATTTATTTTGTTTTATTCACCTTTCAAAAGCCATATACGTAGTAATTTATTTAAAGTCATTTGCACTTTTTTAAAAACAGGATTGTATTAATTAGTTTTATGTTCAAGTAAGCCATTAATATTAAATGATTCGTCTCTTTGCTCAAGCTCTCAATTTTTGTAATTTTAAAATAGCTCCTTAAGAAACGAAATCAAAAATTTTGCTTATTTTTCAGTGTATAAGCTAGCACATTCTACAAAGTGTTTTCGTATTTTGAAGCAAACCATCATTTTTCACTTCTTCAAATAAAAAAATATGGATTTAGAAGATACTTGATCACGAAATAATATTCTGCTCTTTCGTAAAGTTATTATCTTACAAGATTTATGTAATGAAGAGTGCATTTTTAAAAAATTATACCCGAATATAAAGTAGAATGAGTTCACGGTAATACCAATTATATAATAATTGACCATTTGCGCGATTGCTTATTTATGCTTTGCACAAAGTTCCCTAAACATAGTCTCATAATTTTCAACCATTGTTAGATGACGGGGTGAACACTTTATCTGGTATGTACGCATTCCTGCCACGCTAACGTGAAGTCAAGGTGGAACATGTGGCACAATTAAAGCATCGTTGGCCACAAGCGCAATGACTAGACCAATCAGTTAACCCAGTCACTTAGCTAATTCTATAGATCCAACGAATTACCGACCCATAGCCCTCACGAATTGCCTGTGTACAAAAAATAATAAACCCCAGATTACATACATTTTTGTTTCATTTCATTTCGCAGATTGTTTCCTTTGATTTGTTGAGAAAATATTGTATTGCTCATAAATTTGTAATCCTCCTCCTCCTCCCCCCTGTCTTTTTTGTATAATAGAAAAACTCCTTAAGAGAGGCGACACAATCAAGATTATAAAAGCAAACTTATTTCTGGAAATTCTGTCCACAAAATCTGACTCATGTGTACGATGAATAATTTATATTTTCAGACAATTTGTACTAAGAGCAATTGATGATCTAGGAGCATCTGATTTTGAATACATTGCTGATTTCGCAACTCGTCCCATGGCTCAGAACTTCGATGTCTTTTGCGGACACTATGTGTTAAGGGTCTATGCCAATGTCCTGCCCGCCTTCTTTTATGATCAAGGAATCCTGACTGAGGACAATGTCGAATCTCTCTGTACAGAATACCTCACCAACATGGACAACAGCTGCCAGACTACAGTAGTGCCGGGCGATACCAGATCCAAATTCCAAGCCATCACTGATGGGTTTAAACAAACCTTGGATTCGAACATCGATCTGACGAGAACGAAATTATGGGAGCTGTCCAATCACTACCAATTCCAATGGACTCTAACAGCTGTAGACTTGGGTACCAAAAATCATTTGTACAATAAATGCATCCGGGATACTCAAGGATACACCGACGAAAGCGCTGATTCAGACACGGATATTAATAGATGCTGCACGGATGGATCCGAATCGGATTCAGATAATTCTGGATGTGACTCGAGCAGTTCCGAATCTGACTCAAGCAGCTCCGATTCTGGCTCAAGCAACTCCGATTCTGACTCAAGCAGCTCTGATTCAGACTCAAGCAGCTCTGATTCAGATAGTTCTAATTCAAACAGCTCTTAATTGAATTCGAACGAGTAATGAAACCTGTAAGTGTGTACCATGCAATGAATTTAAAATATGATATTTCATGAAATAAAGCTTATGTTTGAATCTCTTGCAAATTATGTTCTTTTCTTAATTTACCATTTAATATGTATTTGTTTAAAATAATTTCATACGATGATGTCATAAAACTTACTAATATTAGCTAATTATTCACTACATTTATCTACATTATTTTCCCAATTAATTCGTAGTTCATTATATCCGAAATGAAAAACAAAAATAGTTGCTACTCAACTTAGGCCTACTTGACCATGAAGAATGACGTTCTGAATGAATTCAAGTTAATTCACATGTATTTTTTTTTCAATTTTTTTTTAATTTTTATTCCTTCCGACACAAATTGTTCGAAAACATCTACTCAGAAATTTCACTGAGTTTTTAATATTTAATTTCGTTATCACCACCAATTGTAGCTTAAAAACTCTATACACTGTTCGATTGTAATATAGTACATCAATTTGAGTAGTTGATTGACATTCTTTGTCGTTTGAAATTGATTCGAAATTATTCAACAAAATAATTAAAATTTAAAAAAAAAAACATGATACACTTTTTTTTAAAACTATTTCATTTTTCTAGAATGCAACGTAAATTATTTCATTATAGTTAAATGAATAATTAATTGGCTCAATATAGCATGGAAAATCTAACATCATTTGTGGTTAAAGTCTGAAAATTTAGCTAGGATCATTTGAATTTAGAAATAGGTAAGGTAAAAAAACGCTTTATCTATCCCATTACAATGTAATTTATTAAGTAGAATAATTTAGGAATATATAAATTGTGCACTATCCATTTATAATGAATCCGAAATGGAATTAGTGAATAACTTGAAAATGTATTTAAAATAAAGTGAAAACGATGGACGGATGTGAAGTGACGAATTCCATTAACAAATATTTCAGTAACACGTTTGTAAATAAGGATTCTGCTTTACCCACTTTTTTATAATGGCTCTCTCGATAAGCAGTCGTTTATACTAGACCCTCACATTGTGGCGTCATAATTCACAAGTCTCTAACTGTGAAATTCAGATTAATCTATGGTTCGGATGACGTCACGACATTTCGTTAAGAGCAGACAAGAAAATATCATTTTTTTATTCTATTTTATACACACGCCATTTTTTGAAAAGGGAAATGTTCCAGTTTGGATTTTTTTTTTTTTTTTTTTTTTTTTGTTAGAGAATTGTTTAGAAATTCTCAAGGGTTGAGATTAGTGATATGTTCACATTTTGTATTGGACAAATGGAAAGAATTATGAACAATTACTCTTGTATAAAATATTTAAAAGTAATTATATATGCTATCTTTGAACAACACAGATCCCGAATTAGGGTTCTCAAATAACATCTGCCGTGCAAGAGATTAGAAATAAATAGAATGCCAGTAAAAACAACAAGTCAGAAGGATTGGTTGGTAAAACAATAAACTTAAGTTTTCTTTAAATATTTTAACACAATTTTTATTAAGTATATTTTTTAACATGCAATTGACTTTTCACTGTAAAAATAGCACACATGACTATAAATTTATTTTCTCGAATTCTCTAGTTACTCTGCAATTTAATGCAAATGTTCTTTACGCAGAAAATTCAATTCGATTTTGGAAGTTAAATTATCGCTCATTTAACGTTAATATTGTAATTCGTGCTTCACTTAACTCGCGGTAACGTAACGTAGATCCCGACTGACATGCGTTAACGGATTCAGATTGTTTGTAACTTTAATGCAAGTCAACACAAAAGAGTTATTTCATAGTCTGCAATACAGTTGAAGTAAAAAGTCCACTGCTGAGAAATATCTGAGAATAGAAATATGCAGGACCGAAAAAAGGATAGGTTGACTTATAAGATATATGTGTGTGGCTTTCACTCTCCCAGCTTCTTCACATTATCAAAGTAAGGATTTTGATCCTTAAAAGATTACCGTGATTGAAACCAATGACTCGAAGGAATTTATGAGAATTTCTTAGGTAATTTTATCTAATAAAGGCGTTCCGTGTGTGTAATAAGATATGGTAGTGTATCTGTCATGAGGGTTATGTAGGGTGATAAATTTGCAGAAATATTTGAAACGCCTGGATAGAGTATATGCATCTGAATCAAAATCCAAATTTTCACTTTGCATTACAATCTTATCGATGCTGGAAATATGATCGTTCAACGTGAATTATTACTACATTTTGCGATTCTCTTAACTTTCGGTTCAGTAACCATGGTCTCAGTTTTTTTCATGTTAACAGTTTATTTCATGTTAACAGTTTATTTCATGTTAACAGTTTATTTCATGTAAAAATAAAATATAAACCTTAATACATTAAGTAAACAGTTCAACACTGTTAATTATTTGTATTGTAGGACGTGAATTTGTAGAAATCAACTGGTTCATTATGGACGTTGCAATAGGAACATTATTGGCTACGGATCGCGTTACTTTAAACGAAGATCAATGGACAAGTTTGACTTATAAGATATATGGTTTTCCCTCTCCCAACTTCTTCACACTACCAAAGGAAGGATTTTGATCCATAAGAGATTACCGAATGGAATCCTGCTTGGAACCATTGACTCAACGGAATGTATGAGAATGAGAATTTCTTATGTAATTTTATCTAATAAAGGCGTTCCGTGTGTGTAATAAGATATGGTAGTGTATCTGTCATGAGGGCTATATAGGGAGATTCAGAAAAAAAAGGGTAAAAGTGTTACAGATACTACACCACTCATTACAAACAATTGTCATTAAAGAAACACATGGTTTGAAATGAAACACAAACGAGCCAGCGTGTTTCGAAGCTACCGCTCCGCCAATGTAAAGAATTATTAACTGGTAGGATTTAACGGGAAAACAAGGACATTATGCATGTAAATAAGCCGGACCAAAGGATAATCTTTGTTCCAGCTCAGCAATCTTTGTACGACCTTGCCGATGGAAGCGTAAAAATGTTTCTCGATTGGGCAACCACCTGGAGGACTGCT
Organism: Nephila pilipes; assembly: GCA_019974015.1. Taxonomy (NCBI): domain Eukaryota; kingdom Metazoa; phylum Arthropoda; class Arachnida; order Araneae; family Nephilidae; genus Nephila; species Nephila pilipes. Next base: position 29,389 of record BMAW01043937.1, on the reverse strand, counting down.
CACCATCCATTCGTGCAACCTTTATGGTACTTCTGTGTGTAGTTCCATTTCATATCTGTTTTTTCAGGGTTAATAAAGAGAGCCATTGTTCTACTTTTTTTCTGTCAAAAAGATTGCATGCATGAGTTTACAGGACTGGCGTCTGTGTTTTTTATTCACTGTGATGCAGATTTTTCTACTTTACATGGTTACATTTTCATGTATGAGGTTCTTTTCTTCCGTATAAATAACATTAATGCTACTTTAACGTTTTGTGAAGTAGCCACTTCGTATTTCATTTTAGACCATGTATTATTTGATCAAAATTGTTTGCATCTGATAATACTATCACCTGTTAAAGTTTTCCCACTTTTTTTAATCATCCTCTGTAAATCAATACATTATTTAAGTATGCAGAATATTCATGTTACACTCGTCAGCCAATAGCGAATATCTTTGAGACTCATACAACATAACAGAGCACATTTTTTTTTTGTGAAAAATGTCGTAGCTTAATTTGATTTAAATTTCGAATTACGCAAGATTATTGATAACGAATCACAATATTTACCGATGAACTGTTACTTGTCGTGTTGGTGTTGAGTCAATGCACCATTTCCCCCTACAAAAAGCAGCGAATAATTTTGCGAACATTTTAAAATAATACCCACCACTCCTATCACTCTCCTGCTACCTTCTTTAGCGCGCCTCTAACTTTAAATATTTCGCTCATTATATTTCTGCAGTTATTCTGCGGCTCTGTTGGTAGATGCTAACCACTACGTTTTCTATGGTCCTTTTACCAAAAGGTTTCATTTAAATTGTCATATTGTTAAAGCAAAATTTTTTTGGAAGAAGTTCGTACGTGAAAATTCTAATTTACATTTCACTCTTACGGGTACAAATCCACCTACAAAACACAATTTTTGATCAAGATATCGATTTTATTATGTTTGGTCTCATATTAAAATTCGATCTTTCTTCCCTTTGAAAATCTGTTTGAATTTTGCTTGCCTGAAACCTTTCTGAACCTCAGAGCATTTCATTTAATACGATTTTTTTTTTTGTTTTATTAACGTCGGAAGCGATGCAAGGGTGATGGGCCCCGACATTTTGAGACTCGATGAAGTGACAAGGATGGTCTTTTGTAATAGCCCGCATGTTCCAGCGGGAGAAGGTTATACCGCGACAGATTTAATGTGCCTTAGCCCACCTACACGGTTGGTTTCAAATTGAATGAGGACTCGAATCCACAGGTCGATAGAAACAGCGCCGTCTATGACCTCTCGGCTATATCAGACGTTTCATATAATGTTAGAAATTGAGTCTGAGAGTTTTGTGACGATTTTGAAAGAAATATTCTCATTCAAATAACACGGCTTAAGCATTTTTAAACATCCTGATGTTATACAGTGCATTAAGTTTAAAAAGCCGTATACATATTTCATTGTGTAACGATACATGAATGATAACGCTGAGTTATAAAATTATAATGTTGATATGTTACCATGGCAATCATTTTAAGTGGAAATTTTGATTGAAATAATATATTATTTCATTCAAGGACAACGTCTATCCTTGATTACGAAATTACTATTAAATTATAATAATTTACCTACTCATATTATAATTAAAAAAAATTAAAAAGTGTTTCTTCCATGACTAAAACTATGCTTCATTAATTAAAATTTTTCTCCATAGTTAAGATATGTGCCTGCCTTCGGAGCATTTTCTTTTAAAAAATTTTTTATTAAACACATATGTTTTTAGTTACAATGGTCTATAAAAGTGTACATTCAAAAGTTCTCATAATGATTTTTTTTTTTTATTTTTAAACTTTTTGTCATATTTTTGTTTACAATTTAGCAAAAATTGACACTTTCATAGTTCATACAAATAATTTTAATTAATATATTTTCATTTTTGTTTCAACAATATATTTAATATACATGTAGTTTATCTGTATTGCGAAGCAGAAAAATCAAGTTATCTCTTAAATTTTATGAGTTACTCCAAAACTTATAAAAGCAACATGATTTAACATATATATATATATATATATATATATATATATCACTTTTAAATAAAAATAGCTCCAAAATAATTAGTTATATACTTAAAAGCTATGTTTGCGGTTCACGACATACCTAATGATGTAATGATGTACAGAATATTGAGGTTAAATTTCTTTTGAATACATGAAATACCTCTTAAGAAATGAGGTTTATCTTACTCAAAAAAAAATTAAAATCGCAGTTTTTCAAGAAATGAAAAAAATATTTTAATATTTCTTAGAAAATTATGTACTTACATTAATGCATTCGCTAACTACTCAAGAAACAAATGCAAAACATTTTTCAAATCGTAAATATGTGGGCTTGAATAAAAAGTCAAAAAGAAACTTTCGAAAAATTTTTTCGAAAATGGTGATTTTTGAGTAGGCACATGCCTTAAAACTTAATTTCACTATTTACTTTTAAAGTTAATTAAAGTTAAGTTTCAATATTTAGAAAAATAGTTGTGTTTTTCTTTTATAGTTAAGTATGGAGGTCTATTTTTTTTTATACATCGTCCTTTGTTTACAATTTTATCTGCTTTTTTTGTAGATTGATATACATCTTTTTCCTAAATGTTATAGTAATGGTTTTTTACATATTGTTGAGATTACTTCCTAACTTGTTTTTGATAAAACGTATTGGTGTTTATATATATATATATATATATATATATATATATATAACAGCAATAATTATCGATACACATTAGATACTAATGATTTCAGTGATTTATCATTACTTAGAAGGGTAATCTTTATTTTTTATAACAATTTCACTTCGATGTTTCATTAATCTGACGATAGTTTTAAGCTCTTCCTTCGTTATTACTTGATGTCAGGAAGCAATTACAGCCTCAATTAGTTTTCTTTTATTTTATGGGCGCCTCATTAGGACAAGAGTTTCCAAATGATGCCACAAGTTTTCGATAGGATGGAGGTGAGATCTGTTTCCTGGCCAGGATAACAGTTCAATGCTTTTTGTACGAAACCACTCTTTCAATAATTTTGCTGTGTGGAAGGTAGCAGAATCCTTCTGAAAAAATAAATAAAGCATTGTTGGGAAAGAGATCCCTGATAGAAAGTAGAAGTTTTGGTTGTCAATGTATTTTCTGATATTCAGTGTCCCATCGATGACATGAAGGAGACCTATACCATCTGCTGAGATGCATGACAAAATCATAACACTAAGTAGATTCTTCACATTTGCCTGAATTCAGTAAGGATGTACCGAATAACGATATCTTAGTTTCATCGCTCCATATAACTTGTAAACACTGATCATCTGTCCAATTAATGTGTTCCTTTGCCCACTGTAATCGTTTCATGCGCAGCTGTAAATTTAAATAAGGCTTGTTTCATGGCATTCTACCTCTTAGTCCCAACATCTGTTCATCTTCTACTGAGTATTCTTGAACTGACAGAAACACCAACATCATTCAGATCACTTCTGATGTCCGCTGATGATATTCTTCGTCTTTTTATTCTTCTGTCATCAACAGATATGGTGCTCCTTTTTCGGCCTTTATCTGTTCTGTTTCTTATTGAATTTGTCTCCTGATATCGTAGACAAAATTTTCGGACTCCAAATATAGTCACTAAATCACCCACCTGTCTTGCAATTTCAGTGTAGAAAATACCACTCTCTCTCAACACAATAATCTTTCATCTCTTCCTAGGTGTCCAATCTACTCTTTTATTTGATATCATTTCTTCTTGACTAATAATAAACCTCGAGTTGCTTCTAGTGCGACGTTAATAATACCATACTAAGGCTTCTCGACTAAATATTAAACTTTTTTAAAATAATTCCAAATCGTAATTGGATTACATAAGAAATGGTCTTCCCCTTATTCAAAACAAAGCATAATGATGACTTATTCTAACGGTAAAGATGATGTCAGCTCCTACTGGTAGTTACTAACATCTGATTGGTTCCCAGAACATGAACAATGATTGTCCAGGAAGAGTTAGACAAAACAGACTACTTTATAACTGCTTGTTTTTGAGATTAAAATACACATAACTTTTATGCACTGCAAATATTTTAATTTTGATCTTTTTAAATGAATTCAATATTAAATTCTCTTGAAAATGATATTTACGATTTCGTATTTTATGAAACGTAACATTTTTTATAAGTATACAAAATTAAAGAAACTTAAAAATTTCCAAAAGTGTCCACAATTTTGGCCACCACTGAAAATTGAAAACGTAATGTGTCATTAAAATTCATACTTTTAAAAGTAATGACATGCGTATAAAAGTTATCTGTTAAATCAAAATTTATTGCATGATAGAATGTAATTATGATTGCAAGAAATTGAAACTTAACGCAAATCACGGTATTACTTAGTCATTCACTAACATGTGACATGCTGAAATGTTTTCAAAAACCCCGAGAAAAGAGTCATGTGATAGAAGTGAATCATCAATAAAATCTATTGCGCCCGATGCTTGAAATATTACGCATATGATGGTAATTTCGAAAGAGTTTCTAAGTCGTCAATCATTATATAAACGTGAGGACTTCTACTCAAATCTAGATTGCTTTATCAACTGATCAATTTTTTTTCGAAACAGAGGGAAACGAATGTTTTTCGTCTCGGAGGCGTATCCAGAAAATAATTTCGGCGGTGGTAGTTGGGTGCATATCGTCATTGCCATGACAGAAGCAATTTCTTTAGTTCATAATTACCATTTGATAAAAAGTAAAGAATACACAGCGTATATGAATCTTATTTCTCCTAATTAAAACTGATCAAGTATTGATATAATTTTATCTGGATGCAAAAATTTTAAATAGTACAAATCATTTTAGATAAATAATTAAGGTACTTGAAGAATAAAATTTGCATTTTTGGGAGGACCGGGGGAGCAGATCTTAAGGATGAACCCCACACCTCTCCTCTTTTCCTCTACGAACATTGAACCAGAGGTACTATTTCAGATATAGCAATGATTTGTAGATTCGTCATTCGGTTCACGGGAATCGGCTTAGTTAAAATCCTTTTTGCTCTCCGAGAGGAAAAAAAAATTGAAATATGAGGTGAAAAAAAAGTCCTTATGATTGAAATTTAGAATATTTATATATAATTGTGTGTAAAAAGAATTTTATATATATATATATATATTTCAATACATTTATTTAAATATTTCAATTTCAAGAAAAGGTCTTGAGGAGTGCATATGCCCCTTTGCACCCTCCGTACACGCCATTGCGTAACCCTATTACCCGTCTAGTCTCAGATGTTACTCGAATCATAAATCAGATGACTCGATGTTACACAGCCGGCTACCGGTTAAATCTGTCGGGGCCCAAAGTCCTCTAGTTGGCTTGGTGGGGAAGTTCTTAGGTGTCGTCCTCGTCACTTAATCGAGGTTCAAAATTGCGAGGTCCGTCGCCAATATCCCTCGTGTTGCTTCTAGAGCGACGTTAATATAAACTTAACCAAACTCGTGTTTTCCTTTTCATTCTGTGTCGTTTACTTATGAAAATATAACATTTTGAACCCGGATTATTCATTTGAATATCCCTGCTTTATTTTCCTCTCTTTCGAATGCATTTTAATCCATGCAATTAAAAACAATAATCTGGCTTTGAGAAAAGAAATTTAAAGCTCAATAGGATTAACATCGTTATGGAATGCCGGTAGGTATTTTATTGTGACCGGTCTTAACTTACACACCTAACCTTTAACCACATTGAGAGGGATCGGGCCGGAACAACCCACTACAATGCGGTCCTCCATGTGGTGCCCGCACATGATGCAACTCGTTCATGAACGAATCAAAACAGTGTTGCGAGCAAAATTTTAATTCGTACATACTTACCAATATTAGGGATAATCTTGATAAAAAAAAAAGTCTTAGAATTATTGGTTGAAATATAAGCTTGACAATTCTTAGGGCTGAACTAGCTTTTCGTCCTTTTCTTGCAAGTATTGCCAGGACGGGGGAAGGGGCAGAGTTGACTCTCAGTGCTCCCTAAATTCGCCTTGGAACAAAGACGCGCCCTTTTAACGTCTGCCTGCGGCATCGACCGCGTTGAAATTATTTCATTAAATATTAACGTCCCATTTAGAAGCGATACGAGAGGTTTTGACGTAGGATCTCGTAACTGTGAACCCTGGTCAAGTGAAGAAATTGACATCTGTGCTTGGATCCCTCGCTCCAAACTTCCACTCAAAGTAGCTTCAGGACTCTAACCTATGATATTGTCGTGATAGCCCCGTGGTAAATGGACTTTTGAATTATATTGATTAAACAGTGATATTTTAAGAATATCCCAATGAATATTAATATTATTTTCGTTGGATACATCACCTATACAATTGTGGCATCTTGCCACCTTTTCTCGCTTACCGCCGTGAATAGGAATCGGCAGTTTGGCAGAATGAAACCAACAGAGGCGAAATCAAGTATTTCTTTTGCAGCTAATTAATGAAAAATTTTAGGCTCTAATTGCCTTTATTGCTCTATATTCCATAAAACAAACTAACCAAGAGGAATTTTCAATTTGTGTAATAGTTCCACGCTTGACGCGCTTCTGACAACAACTCCCATTGCGGTCTTCGTTGAGCTTTTTCTTTCAGCTATTCAGGTCATCAGCTGATGTGTTTCTCTAACTTAAATTTATTTTAAGTATTTTAATAAATAATTATTGTTAAAATGTGGAGCTGCTGATTTTCGAACCTTCTCACATAGCAGAATGGCTGCGTATGCTTAGAGGTCATGGTCGCTAGTTCGCGGCCGAGATTATTTCTGTGGAGTCCCGTTATCATTAAAGACCCATCATTTAGCCGGAACTCATGCACGTTAATTCTATCTAGGTTTCAAGTCCTACCGTTGGCGTGTAGAGGAGAGGAGAGTGTCAGCTCAACTGTCGTCTGTGACTCAAAATTATGGAGTCCGCAGAGAAAAATTCTTCTTGTTGCTTTTAAATGCGAAGTTAATAACAAATTTTCAACTGAACGTGCATTCAATGACCTATGCCACAAGTACGCATGCGTCAACTTGCCCACTTCAACGTCAGACCAAGTGTGACGCAAAGAAGTGCTGAAAGGTTTCGATATCATTTTCACAAGTGTATTTTATTACGATTCTGGTCAAATACGATTTCAAGAAACTACTATTTCGAAAGATGTAAAAACCGAAATGAATTGACATAGAGAAATGCACTTGTTTTATGATTCTTACATATTGACGAGAACATAAATTCTATTGCAGTTCTATCGATTACTTTGGAAGATCAAAATGATATATCACTGTACCTAGAGCATTAAAAATGAAGTGGTTTAGAGAGAGAGAGGATTCCAGATATAAACACAAATTGTAGCTGTAGGGGTAGAACGAGCGCATACAACTTATAGGGCGAAGGCAATGAAATAGTTTTTTTTACATGCATATTCAAAGGAAAGAAGATATTGAAAACACATTTGATCTTTTTTCTTATCACTGTCAAACGTTCAAAATATTACTAAACTACAATTTCCCGCGATGGTTCTGAAAATACCACAGATTTTTTTAAGAATTGATGTATTAAATTATGATTATTGAAAAAAGTTATCCGTAATAAACACCTTAAAATTATCAAAATAATAAGTCTTAAGCTATTCAATCACTCAGAGCATTTAACACTTGTAGTGTATGTGGGAGGGAGATTAACTCCTACCCGGTGTAGTACCTCACCTTGCTAGGTGGCAGTGGACTCGCGTTCGTCAATGATAGCGTTGGTTCGAGCCACTAAAACCTTACCATACAGCGGGGTGCATGTACATTAAATCTGGTCGAGGTACCGAGTCCTTTTGTTGGAAGGGTTTGGTGGTTTGGTAAAGGACATACCAGCTCAGGTGTCGTCTTCGTCACTCGATATGACTCAAGATTACGAGGTCCGCCTCCAACAGCCCTGGTGTAGCCTCTCAGTACCACTTTAATAAAGAAATGAAATCAAATTTTGCATCGCTCTTACTGAAGCTTTTCTCAATTAAGGAGTGATTTGAAAGCGAATATTTCTTTTTATTCACAGATATAACCTATTAGAATTAAACTTCATTTCAAATGTGTTATTTGATCTTTATTGAGAGCAGTTTGCTTTTACAATCGAAAAATTTGTGCTCATAAGCCAACATATAGGGGCGATAATTTTGAATACGTATTTCAGTTCGATTAAAATTAATTTTTTTTTTCTTATTTCACATTTAATCGCAACTAAATTGTTAATTTAATTAAATTGAGCAATCTTTTAATTTTTACTGACTTTTTTTCCCCTTAACATTTGAGAAATCTTGATAACTTGGAGTACGCGGCAGTTGGGTGGTCCTGGTGTCGGACTCGCGACCTGCAGTTTTCGTCGAGCGGTGGATTTGAGCCCTGATGCAACGGAAGACCCGTCGTGTGGCCGGGGTCGATACACGTTAAATCTATCGAATCTCAAACTCCCATTGGCGTGGTGTAAAAGTTAGAAGAAATAGTTGTCAGCTAAAGTATCGTCCTCGTCACTTGACCTATGCTCAGAATAACGATCTCCGTCGCCAATAGCCCCGTATTGCATCTATTGTGACGGTAATAAAATGAAACCAAACCTGACAACTTGAAAAAAATCTAGGAAGAAGGGGAAATACAAATAGTGTCGTTATCAAGCTTATTGCGGTAATATGCTTCTTTTTTTTTTTTTTTTTTGGTAAAATATAAAGGGCACTTCAATGATTCTGTGGATGTGTTATTCATGAAAATTTGATAAATTGAACTTTCGAAAATTTTATTTTAAAATTGTAAAATAATGCCAAGAGAAAAGTGTAACTATGTGTTTGCGTTTTTCTCAATGCTGATTTTTGGAATTCGGGAACACTTACCTAAAAATCTACTTTACACGAGTTCTGATAATTTCAGCAGATGAAATTATTTTTTATACAGCAAACATATTTTTTTTCTAATAAACATTCTCAAATGTTATGTGTTGCGCAACATGAGGTAAATATTAAGGGAAATTCTAATCGTGAAACCTAAGTTTTTAAAAAAAATTACTAAATTTAAATTTTGATATAATTATTATGTTTAGTAGGTAGAATGTTATATTTATAAGTTCTCATTAAATCTTTAAGGTTATAAATGTAGTTACTCTATGTAAGATACACCGAAAGATATGTAAACGGCTTTCAAATGGAAATGCACGCAACTACGATTTTCTTAATACGATAAATACGATTTTCTTTGTACAAACAGTTACACATATGTACAGATATCTGAATGATTAAATATGACTCCCATTGCTTTTAATTTTAAATTTGTATTGGCATGTAACAAGAACATTTGCTGAAAGAATCTCAATAACTATAAGAGTATTTTGGACGTTATTGGGTTTTTTTTTTTTTTTTTTTTTTTTGAAAATCGGACGATTGGTTTCATTTGGCGTTTTTGCTACGAAGCAGCCTTCAAGGTTTCATCTATGAAGTCTTTTTGGAATGTTGACATTTAGAAAGAATGTGGGAAGTGACGCCATTAAGATGAATATGAAGTACCGTTGTTGATTCTTGAAATTTGTAGAGAAATTATTTCTATTGAAAGGCTGAATTTTCATTGGCGGAGGAGAGTGACTCTTTGGCTACTCATTGGGTGAAAAGGGTAAATTATTTCTTGAAAATCTATGCCATGTTTGATTTAACTTCGTGAAGATCTTAGGGTTTTAACATTGCCATTTTGCAGGAATGGCTCGAAGCAAAGAAGATAATAAGTATTGGATAAGCTAGAAATAAAGACATTGTCCCAAGTCACATCCTTGGAAGAGAGAGTCAAGTCCTAGATTGGTTGAATCAGAATCTGTTAAAAGGGCGTTCACAGCTCAAAAATTGTCCAAGTCTGCATATTGCACTTATTGCTGTTAATAGTTGATTTACAAACAATTGAGAAACAATACTAGAGCTAATTGCGAAAGAAGGACAAGAACGTTTAAAAGAGCGTTCACGGTTGACTTTGCAGAAATCTGCATACTGCTCTTATTGTTGTAAACTTTTTTTTCACTTCCTACTTAGAAACAACTATTGGCGCCTTAATTCGTACTTTTGAATCACGGCCAGATGACGATGGCCTGAACTGATACTACTCCCCTAACTTTCACACCATGTAGGGCGGTGACTTTCAGCCCAGTAGATTTCATGTGCATCAACCTCGACGGAGTTTGAGGGGGGGAGATCAGGACTCGAGTCCATGACTCAACAAAGACGATGCCGGCTGTCAGTATAGACTTTGACCACAACTGTTGATGAGATAGTGAAACCATTGGTTTAATATTAAATTCATGAATGCCGCATGACAAGTATACCAAGAGTACAAAACTGCACAAACGTTTCGTAGATATTTCGAAGAAAATCTCTTTATTCTCCTAATTAATATTAGTATTAGTATTGTTTTGATGCCTACCCTGTGAGAATATTAACTATAATGGTGGTTCAGTAGCTTTAGGAGGTGGTCCAACAGGTCTAAAGACTTTTATGTTTGAAGTTATAGTTTCGATCCTTGGTATTAGTTACGAAGAATAACAAGTATTAGTGCGCATTAAATACTCGTACGACTGTTAAACGCAATGCATTGTGAACTTGTTTTCCTCTTTATTGAGTTCTAATCTAAATCATTTGATATAATTTAAATGTATTTGATACTTAATGTTGTGTACTTTGGTGAACGAGTTTTAAATATTCTTTAGAACATTTTTTAATAATTCATGAAATATTGTTTACTGAAAACGCTTTGTTTTCACATTATTTGTGTGTTTATTTGCATGCACAACCCTAAAAAAAAACATTGATATTAGAACGTATAATTTTCCTTTCATAATTCAAACAAGTGATCATAAATAAATATAATCGAACTTAAAATATTCAACATTTGATGCCATTTTCAAATTACTTAGGCTTACTGAATGTCGGCATTAAAAATTTTCATCCTTGAAAATAAATCAAAATATGTGCGAAAAAGAATAATTTTACTTCGAACTATGTAAAATAAGATTTTAATGCAACAGTACAATATATTCCTAAAATTGTCTTAAATATTTTTAAATATTCCTTGTGCTAAATGACGAAAAATCACATTTTGTAAAGATGAGCCTCAGAGTTTTCCTTACAGTAAAGTTGATCAGGTGTGTGCTTCTACATTTTTCATCGTGACTTGGGAAATAATTAGAATACTTTCCCGAATTTTGCTTTAAAAATATTTTTTTTTAATGTATCGAACATTTTTAAGTGTGTCATTAGACTCTTTCAATCAAACTTGATTTGGAAAACCTATTGTCGTATGGTGTGGCTGCCTTATTCACATCACTCTAGGAAGCAAACAATACGGCTGTTTCAGAATTACGGACTTCGTACTTTAGAAGCATGCCCAAAGACGACACCTCAGGTTTGACTGCACCACACACACACACACTCCACACCAACGTTAGAACTCTGGTCTTCGACTGATTGAATGTGCATCAGATGCTACACTTAAAGGGTTTTTAATGGCGTCAGGACTTGAGCTGATTTAAGAGAGGATATATAAATGTAATTATAAGGATATGCAATATAACATAATAGTATAGATATACCATCAGAAAAGGATGTAATTAGAATTCATTTCTCGTTTTGAAATGTAGGGTATAGCTGTAGCGTACCGAGAAAATAATTATGAGGGTGCATATCGTCACTGATAAGAGAGAAAATAATTAAGATACCGTGAGAATAAAATTTACATTTTTGGAGGGGGAAGCATTTTTTGAGATACACCCTCTCCGCCCTTCATCTACAAAAACTAAACCAGATGTACTCTTTTTGAGAATGCAAAGAAATTTCTATTCTTTTCTCAGGAATCGGCGTATTTGACATCATTTTTTCTCTTCTTAGTGAAAAAAAAAACTAAGCCTCAGGAGAAATAAGTTCTTATGTTTAAAATTTAGAATATCTATATTAATATAACAAGAATGATGCAGAAATGTTTCAATTTCAAGAGAAGGTCTTGGAGGTATCTTTTTGCATCCCCCCCCCCAGGTACGCCACTGATCTTTACTCTTATATTTAATTAAAATTAGTTATTCCAGAGTAAGACTGTACGAAAGTTTCAATTTCTCTAATTAGAAAACCAGCTTTGTATAGATTCAATGTTATTCCAAATGAAAACCGAGTCAGCTACAATAACGATTGATGATATTTTCACCATAAATTGTGAAGGGAAATTTGCAACATCCATCTCTCTTTTTGATTTAATTCAAAATACTGTGTTATTTATAAAATCAGAAAATGCAGTTCACTTTCGTTCTTAATATAATTCCATAAAATACGAAAAGGAACGTTGGACTCTATACGTTGGAACGTTGGTTTGATGCAGAAAATAAGGGAAGATTTCCAAAAATACGTAACTTGAATTCAATTACAAATTTACGTTCGTGAAATAATTCAAATTAAACGATTTTTTCGCTCATTTACCGTTATAGATCATTTTCTTTTCGATTTTTATTAAGTAAGAATCCATATTTTCACATGTTCGAATTGGTATTATTTCCTATATCCTAAGGACATAAGGCTTTTCGTTAGATTCAACCTTGCAATATTAGTGTTCAGCCATGGGTAATAAGCGTGGGAATGCGAAAATTCGAAAACTTTCAAATATTTTAGAGCCACACGAAAGAAAAGTGTAATAGCCAGAGATTCTAAAAATATATGTGTAAATTGTTTTCCTTCAAATACGATGATACAGAAAATTGTATTAATTTGTTACTTTGCATTGTAAAAGAACTTTAGGGAATTACTTAAAAAAGAATTTAATATGAATGCATACATATAAAAATAAAGCCTGCTAATCTTTACTTTCTTCTAATATAAATGCAAGATTAAAGTAAATATCCTGAAGTAACACACAGAATAATAATAATTCAAATATTCATCTTTCAAAATTTTACAATATTTATGGAGGAAAATTCTTCTTTCTGTTTAATTTTTTTAAATAAAATACTTTGCCTAAAACAGTTTGGGCTCAAATTAGTCTAACAAGAATTAAAAAAAAAATTAAAGCAGATAAAAAGACCTTCAAATTACATCAATTCGAATAAAATGTCTTTTAAGTTAATAAGAAAATAAAATAACTTCACTTAAAATAAATAAGAGCATTTTTAAAGATTGCAACAAATTTATATAATTCATGCCATTAGATTAGACAAACGTGCAACATTTAAAAATTCAATATAACTTATAAAATATCAATTATTTAATTTCAATAATAAAATCTAAATAAATTGAATTATATAAGTTTATAAATATAATTTTTAGAAACACGTTTTTATTGCATATTTCCAAGCAGAAAACAATTTTTTAGTCAAAATTTCTGAAAAACAAAGTTCTAAAAGCATGAATCATTGAAAACAATGCGAAGCTGTAAAAGTTAAACCAGATGATCAAATATAGAAACTATCATTCGAAACGGGTTCCGTACTCCTTATAAACCAATCCAATCTTTATTTAAAAAAAAAAATACAATAGTATATTTTTATTATAATGAATAATCCATCTCTCTCTCTCTCTCTCTCTGTAAGAAAATGAATACTTACAAAGAAATCACCCCAGATGTTTCAATACAGTAAAATCAAAAATAATTATAATATACCTATATAATAGATCAAATGCACTTTAAAGAGAGATTGACTCCTACCCTTTACTGCTTCCGACATGAATTGCCGTCTTCCAAAGATGTGGAAGCTGTCCCTCGTCATTTGCCTTTTTGGGTATTTGAAGACAGGTGAGTGTACTTACTGATTTGTGATAAAATAATAAAAAAAATTTCGCGAATTTAAATTTCAATGATTTTTATTGTTCCGGGTAGTGATAAAAAGAAATAATTTAGTTTTTAATTTATCAGACTCACGAAGAATAATCATTCAAATTAATATCATTCGGACGTAACTCCAACGAAGAAATTAAACACGTTACATTTTAATTATTTGTGTAACTCTTTTTGGACTATTTTCAACGAAAAACGTACAATAATGCTTATTTCTTTTGGTTTGGATCGATAGAAGTGATTTGTAACTTTTCAGACTCAAGAAGAATAAGTAAGCAAACTAATACCATTTGTGCGGATTTAAATAAGAAATTAAATACGTTCTGAAGATGTAAGAAAAATGCATATTTTATCTGATGTTGCCAAAGGTAATTGAGAGGAAAAATAAGGACTATGTTCAAGATTTGGTATTTTTGAAATTCTAAGACTTTAATAATAATACATGAATATTAAGTTTAAAAAATTGTACATACTTTCTTCAATGCTTGAGATATTGTTTCTGGGCAGTACTTTTAAAGAACATTTCATAAATCTATATTTCTTAGGAATTAAGTTATTTTACTTCTTATCAACCTCATTTGTGTGATTTCATACCATAGCATTCATAAGTTAAAAGATCCCGGATGAAAATGGATGTGTGTGTGTGTGTGTGTGATTTTAACAAAAATGCACTGTGCGGAAAAAATGTATATATGGTGAAAAATATTTTTCATGATTGCTTGAGAAAAGACAAAATTTTATAATGTTTCGAGTTTGGATTCTATTCTTAAACTTTATGCAAAGACAATCTTATGTTTCTAATTTATAATAGGATGTGTGGGAGGTCTTAGGCGTGTTTCAGTTTCAAGAGAGCTCTTGCACAATTGTGATTAGCAAGAGCCAGGTTTGCAAGACGATCTTTTTTTAACAGAAAAAGTGTAAAATGAAATTTCATCATGCTTTCCTATTTAAAAATTCGTATTCATTAATTTTTTTTTTTTTTTTTTTTATTTTTTTTTTAGGCGTTTTTTTTTTTTTTTTTTTTTATAGTACGAATTCTTTCTTTTAAATAACTTGACTGACGCTGCTGCAGAAGAAGACGCATGCGCCAAACGCCAGGGACTGATAATTATGTAGTGTGAAGCCTCTTTTTTCGAATGTAGCTCCATTCGCTTCTGTAAACAAATCCATTTAGCCGTAGACTTCGTTTGCAATAGAGTTTTTTTTTTTTTTTTTTCGCTGGAAAAAATTATAAGTCAGCAAAGAATTGTTGTGAAATTTTACATGAAACTTGAAAACATTGCTAATGAAAGTTACAATTTATTGAAAGAAGTACATGGGAATGAATTCTTATCGCTTGCACGTGTTTTTGAGTGGTTTAAGAGTTTTGCAGATGACCGAGAAAACGTTGAAGTTGATTTACGCCCGGGTCACCATTCCACTTCAAAAACGGATGACAATATCGAAAAATTCGGTAATCAGGTTCAATCTGATCGTAGGTTAAGTATTCGTGCGATTGAGGAGACAATAGGAATCGGCAAGGAATCAGTACGGCTAATTTTTCCTCAAAAATAATGCGCCGGCTCATTCCACAGTATCTATCAAGAGGTTTCTAACCAGATACAGCGTCCTAGTGTTAGACCATCCGTCTTAATCGTCGAATCTTGTGCCATGAGACTTCCATCTGTTTCCTAAGGTAAAATCTGCATTAAAAGAAACAACATTCAAGTCCATTGAAGCTGGAAAGAGAAAGCTGCATGTGTCCTGAAGGAATTAAGAGAAGAAGGCTTCTAGCATTACTTCGAACAATGAAAGATTCACTTGGAGGGTTATAAAGATAAAGGAGGGGTGCAAATTGAAGGTGTAAATAAGAAAATATGTATGAGATAAAACTAAAACATTTTACACCGTCAGTCCTGTTATTTAATAACCACACCTTGTATTAAAGGATTTTTCTGTCATACTTTGCACCTTACAGCATATTGTGGCAATTTTCAGAATTTCAGAGTTATTTTACTGAGTTACTCGAACATCAAATAAAATTGCATCTAAGTTTCTTTCTGTCAATAAGTCAAATTCGAGAATTTGTACATGAGTTTTTAAATCTGTGGTGATGCTCCGGCGAAACTGTAGCTTATTGTAAAGCTTCCGGTACCAATATATACATTTGCTTACATATAATAAAAAATTTTAATCATTTTAAAATGTCCTGCATTTTTACAGTTTACGATCCGTTAATATACTGATAATTTCGGGATAGACATATAATTTAAAGAAAGTCTAATCCTGTGAGTAATTTTTTTTTAACTTTTCATCCAAATAAATTTTATCGTGTATTTAAAGAGCAATTATTTCTTGCTCTGCAAATTATCTGACGTCAGGAAATCTTTAACTATTTTATAGTCACTTGAGAAGAAAATATCTAAAAACTAATATCTATCAAAAGCTGTAGTTATTTTTTAAGTTTCTGCGTTGTCATCTTTATAGATGAAATGGCCTTGAAATTCTCACTAGTGTGGCAGCGTAATATTGCTAAAATAAGAACTTAACATTTTTTTTTTTTTTCCTATTCCTATTTTATCTGTCTCATCGTACAGATAAAATAGGAATATGTTTGAAATAAGGTTATTTTTAAACATGACTATTAATATTTTAAGCACTTCAAAATAGTCTGCACGTTTCAAACAAGACTTGTAAACTTATTGAGTTTGTTCCATGAATGGCATTTTTAAATATTATATCAAGTTGAAATCTACCTCGCAATTTCCTTTTTTTATGTCATTTGCAAAAGAAATTTTTTATTTCTCGTTTGTACTGTCATTATACAAACCTCTTTCTTTTAGAAATGCTTAATATTTTTTTAGTTGTTATCAAAATAGACATAAAAATATCTCACAATCATCATGAATAATACTTGTAAGGAAGCGGAGCTATTAAACATGTTATTGCTCTTTGAGTTTCAATGTGTTGTTAACAAAGCAAAAGCTTATTTGCCAAACATATTTTTCATTCAATTTATTGATCCTTTTTTGCCGTTTCGAACAAAAGCTGAAATTAAATTGTATCAGAATATTTATTTATTTATTTATTTATTTTGCATAATAATGTAAAAGGAATTATCTACAACGTTTATTCCATCTAACCAATATAGGTAATTCTTGCCGAACTACGAAGTTGGATATCAAAAATATCGAATGAGTCAGAAACATTACAGGGCTATTCAAAATGAATGAACCGATTTCAAAATTCCATATTTTCAAAAATAAATGACAAAGGATGACAAATAACACATGAATACAGAGGAAAATTATGAAAGTTTTGTATTTTTAATGATAGATTACTTTCCTGCGTTCTTCGTGAAGTTATTTCACGAAAATTGTTTTTGAAGCTTTCACGGAGCTATCTCGCAGTGGGATTGGTCCCAGGAAACCATATGACTCGATGTTACACAGCTGGCCACCTAAGTCACCTGATACGGCCCCTTGCAATTGCTTCCTTTTTGAGTTCAAAAAAGTGTATGTGTCACCATCTCACACAAATGTTTGTGAACTTTAACATCGGATTTCTGCTGCTGTTCAATCCATTACCTTTGACACTTTACAACGCGTTTGGCAGGAATTGAAATATTAAATTGACATGCTACGCATAATTAAGGATGTTATATCGAATACTTGCAGTAAAAACTCTCGTATTTTCCTTTTACATTCATGTGTAACGTATTATTTATTAATGAAAATAAAGCATTTCGAAATCGGACGAATCATTTTTGAATAACTCTGTATTATGTGAGTTGATTGAGTAATAAAAAGTTGTGTTTCGTCCGACATGTATCAAAATGAGGAAATATAGCCGTGTTTTATACATTTATTTGGCTTGAAATACAAGGAAAATGTATTTTAAAAGAAGTAACAGAGAGTTAAAGAAATATCTCTTTTAAATAACCAAGATACCACGAGGAAACCTGATTTTTTCGGATCTAAAGATGTGCCAGTAAGAAATAGACCTCTCAGCAAAAAATTTCAATATTTTGCTTAGTTTCTTCACTAAATATGAAAACAATACATGATATTAATATAAATTTTTAAATATTTTTTTAAATATTATTAATTTATATTATGTATATTAATATAAATTTTTAAAATTTTTAAAAAAAATTTTCTCCCTCTTAATTTGGCACTTCACCTTTCCAGCCCTGCCAGTAATTTGGTGTTTTTACGTATTTTGAAACTCAAACAAAGTTATGTTTTATGCCTCCCACTTCAATGGAATAACAAAGGTTATCCAGGCAGAACGGTACATTTTGTTTTGTTTTAGTTACCTCGTGTATTTGACACTTTATTTATAGGCGCTATATTAAATTGTTTCTCATTGAAATATTTCTGATGAATTCTTTTTTAATTAGAAAATTTAAACTTAAGAAAAATATGATAATTAAGAAAAAGATATATTTAACTTATTATTTATTTCTCTTATGTTTATTTATATGTGAAGAAGTATACTATTTTCCTCATTAAAATTATATTTTAAATTAGCGTTTGATATTGTTTATAAGAAGTATTTTTTTATTTAATTTACTTTCCTTTTTAATTGTTTTTTAACTGTTTACATTTATTTGTAAATACCATTAAAGAGTTTTGGAAACTCCAAAATTTTCTGTCTAAATCTTCTTTAATCAGCTAAGTCATATTTAGCCTTATGCTTATAAGATATTTCAAGTGTTTTATAATATTATCGTTAAATCTCACTTTTTTGCAAGGTAATACAGTAAGAAGTTATTTGAGGACAATTACCTATTCATATTTACTACTATTTTTTAAATAATTATTATAGTCAGAAATATTTTCCATAAATTTGAGCCTAAATATTTTAACTGCGTTTAATCTGTTTCTTGCGTAAGTACATGTTCAGTAAGTACAGTTTCATTGCGTAAGTACAGTTTCATGTTCCTATTTTTAATTTTATTTCATTTACATAATCACAATTATAAAAAAAAAAAAAAAGAAAAAGAAAAAAAACTAATCCTCTGAAGAATCATATAATATTGGTTTAATTATTATTATTTTATATACTACTTTTATGAGGATTTTAAAATAATCGTCTTCATAATTTGAAAAGTTAACTGGTCTGGCTCTAATCTCAACATTTTGGTGATAAAATACTTATATTCACTAAAAAGTGTGATAGTAGATGGCAGCACAATACTTATTACACCATCACACGTTTAGAAGCCGTTCGGCAGTGAAACAGCTTTATTCTGTATCTCATGACGTTTCCAAGGTTTTATGACGTCTGTTTTTGTGTTTGTGACGTATGGTCGAATTCTGCCATGACGCATTAAATGACTAACGCTACCATATCGTGACATTAACTGATTTTTATCTGCCCTAAAATCGAATTCACATGGATATTCTAGCCATTTTACTGGATGTCAATTTCGTTTACTTCTTCTCTTTTCTTTTCCGCTACTAAACGAAGTATTCATCGTTGACTGGTCGGCAGTCAAATGAAGAAAACCGGGGTTTCGCCATCAGTTCATTTTACCGTCGCCGGTTCATTCCTGTTCAGATTCTGAAATTTCCCGGGTCTGAAAGCTGGGTTACATTTAACCGCGCTTACGCAGTAAGCAATTTTTTTTTTTTTTTTTTTTTGTATGTTTATAGTTTTTTTTTTGTGTGTATGTGATCAGTTTGGGGTTTGGATGTATTTCAGCTCTTGCGATAGATAAAATTAGGAAAATTGGGGGCGGGGGGTCTTTTAGAGATTTAAGTAACACTGACGGATTTGTTGTGATGATCGTGGATTCGCCACTACGAGAGTGTCATTAACTGAGATGCCATTTCTTTGAACACCTCATTTTCGAGCTACTCCCTGCATTAGTTTCCTTGTTTTCTATTAAATTTATGCGAAGCTTTGTTAAGGCCAACGCTAATTCTTTTTCGAATTGTATGAAATAAACTTTTCTTAGAACCATTTCGCATAAGAAGTTAAAAAAGAGACGAGTGCAACAAGATCTGTTCGAAGTTCGATTTCAAATGGTGAACAAATCAGTCGAGGTCACGGGGTCTATTTTGACCAATGAGATTCAATCAGTAATGGCAGACTAGGAAACTCGGAGTTTAGTAACCGGAGTTAAAAACACAGAGGCAAAAGGAAGCTTAAACTGGTCATGCTCGCATGTTCGCAAACGGATTTATTTAAGTTGAGTGGCGGTTTCTAATCCTGATTCACGAAAGATCCTACAATGCGGTGTATGCGCATTCAATTTGTTGAGGTTCAAAGTCCTCACTTTGGGATGAAGTAGAAATTTGATTAGTAGGTTGTCATCCTCGTCGCTGACAGACTCTCCCAATGACGACTTATGTTGCCGATCGTTCTCGTGTTACTTCCAAGTGCAGCATTCAAAACTTTTCAATCAGTAAAAACTAGTTTTTACATTCTACAAACAGGGTTATTCAAAATGAATAGTCCGAATTTAAAACTCCATATTTTCAAAAATAAATAACGTAAAATATTGAGTAATATATGTATGCAAAGGAAAAATGTTAAAGTTTTTTCTTGTGCATAATGAATGGCGCGGGTATGTTTTTTTTTTGTTGAGTTATTAAATCGAAAGTAGTTTTAGAAGCTTTTCAGCAGCATAAGTGCTAATGGCGTCCGCGTGGCAGAAACCCTTTTGTATGCTGTCGTTTACGGGATATGGATCTGTAATCACCATTCAGTGTGAATTTCGTAAAAGGATCCGAACTAATCCAGCTACAGCTGAAAATATTTGAAAATGATATCTTCAGTTTGAGAGCAGTGGGTGTTTGTGTGAAGAGAAAAATGAAGAGAGACCAGACATATCTGTGAAAAATTTTGAAAGAGGGAGAGACACTTTTCCACGAAGCCCCAAAGAAATCGACTTCTCACGCAGTTGGCCACCAAGGTCACCTGAAATGACCTCGTGTTTTTTTTTCCTCTGAGGGTTTGTAAAAGATAAAGTATATGCGCCACTATTCCCCACAAATTTATGTGAGCTTAAACAACGGATTTCTGTCATTGTACAATCATTGACACTTTACAGCGTGTTAGGCAAGAATTTGTATATCCGACTGACATTTTACGTGTAACAAAAGGAAGTCATATCGAACACTTGTAAAAAAAGACTTTTAAATTTTTCCATCGCATTCATGAATTACTTATAATTCTATGTCGCTTATTTTGAAATCGGGTGACGGATATTCAATAACCATGTATACAAATATATATATATATATATATATATATTAAAAACGTTTTTAAGTGTCCAGTTAATAAAAGAAGGTAACAAAGAGAAAATACTCGAACTTTTATCGAACACTTGTAAAAATACTTCAATATTTTATCTTTGAATTCATGGATTATTTATCATTCTATGTCTCTTATTTATGAAAATAGAATTCTTTGAAATCGAATGATTTATTTTTAATAACACTGTACAATATATGCTCTTTTTCCCGGCACGTTCGGAACCACCACCTTGGCGAATTACTCTTTGGCACGGAAATCAATAGTAAAATAAATTCTCATTTTCAACAGTTGATTATAGAACAGATGTAACTTAAATTTAACTAAAATAAAGAAATATAGTTCAAAGCAGCTGAATAGGAAATTCAAAAAGTGTAGAATGAGAATACACAACGTCTTATCATCTTCAACGAAACCTTCCTTGTGTATATAACGTTACAATCAAAAGAACGAAACACGGACCTGGACAAAATCACGCAAAAAAGGCCTAGAGTGACTTACACCGTAGAAAAGCGTACCAGTTTTGATGATCTCACCCAAAGGAGAGCTTGCGTCGAATACCTGACATTATGACCATGTAGAGGAATGTTACATATATTTGTTCATTGTTTATAGCGGAAATTATAACTTTTGACATTCTCCCCATACTGCAGAATTCTTTGAACCGTTTGTCTTCCTTCCATTCGTTTACCTATTCCTCATTTTTAATTATTTTTTCTAATGCATATTTATTTATATTTTATTAGTATTTATTAATTTTATAAGGTAATTCTTTTTTTAGAGCTTTACAGCATTCAATATAACATGCTAACTGACTTTTTTCACTTGCGAAGATGCCTGCCCGGCCATATTAGGAAATGTAGGCGATGTTTTGCGTTTCCGTATACCCCTTTTGTCAAATGGGTCCATTCTGATTTACGTTATAGCTGATAAATAGCACCACCTTCTAGAACTAGAGAGGAGTCCGAGAGTGGCGACACGAAACTCTCAGTATGCCTGGACGTGCAACAGTTCAAGTCTTTAATAATCAAAGTCGACCTTCTCTATAAAGTGGTCTGGGTGCAAGAAATCATTTGGGGCCCAAAATTTTTTGTAAAGTAAAACAATAATTATAAACACGAAAATATATTACCAATGAATGTTTATTCAATGCGTGATTTTATTTTTGCTAATACATTAATTACTTCAGAAAAATTACAACTTTTTGTAATTTCTCTTTCGATGCTTAATACAGCATAACTTTAAGCGTTCTTCCCACATGCTTGACTAAAACATTTTGTTTAGGTAGGTATATACTCGGGAGTTGCCCGAATCAAATAACAAAAACTAACCAATTGCATCATCAAGAATTAGTTTGAAGATGTTGAAATTCAGAGATCCGCTATAATAATGTTTATGTTAAAATGAACTTTAAGTCATGCTGAAAATGATAGCAATATTATCAATTTTTCATGTGCAAGAGTGCATTATTTTAGTTGATCATGTTGGGGGTCCCTCAATCGCGGGACCCCGGTGCACAGCATGCGTCGCATCCCTCAGATGGCTGGCCTTGCTTATAACACATCGATCAATAACTCCCGAGTCTAACATTGAAAACAACATTTTTTTTGCAAAATTTTTTTTTATTCATCAACATAACACCTTTTGTTAATCACCTTTTAGGGTGATACAATCGTTCCAACGCTTTTCCAAATCTTTTTTTTTTTTTTTTTTTTTTTTTTTGCAAAAAAAATTTTTTTTGTTGCGAGTAAATAGCGATAAACAGCTTTCTGAATCATCGACTCGTTGCTGTTTTTGTTCCATCGAAAGCAATCGCGGCACCCACTTGGAAAAAACCTTTTTCACTTCCCTTCAAAAAACCTTTTTCAGTAAATACACTTCCATATGATATCTGTGTCATCTCAGCAATCTTACGGAGCTTCACTTTACGATCTTTCATTATAATTTTTGTCACTTCACTCACATTTTCCGGTGTAACGGCTTCCACAGGTCTACCCGAGCGTTCCGCGTCATTTGTGTCGGTACGACCACGTTTAAACTCGGCAAACCACCGACAAATCGTTGCTTTTGATGGACAAGAGTCCGGGTAACATTTTTCAATCCATTGTTTCGCTTGCACGGTGTTTTTACCCATTAAAAAACAATGTTTTATCAGAACACGAAACTCGGTTTTTTCCATTTTTTAAACAAACTACAAAACGACTTTACTCCAACCTCGATAACTCAGCTGTTTCTGGTCCGATCGACTTAAAATTTTGACACGTTTCAAGCAAAGGTTAGTACTCTAGAAAGATCTGGTTACTGGTTTACTACGAGAACCATCTCTGGGTTAGTCTCGGAACTTATTGATCCATGTGTTATATATATGCAATGATTTACCTTTAATTCATATTAGTTTCTTATAAGAATAATAATTTAATTTCCTAATTTTTCCCATTCTCTCATTTAAAAGTAAAGCGTTCATTCTCATTTCCTGATACTATTCCTTTTTAACTTTAATTTATGCAATCATGCGTTCTTAAAAATTCACTGACGGGCTTCCCAAGCTTAAGAACCATAGGGATGACCCCTACCAGACTTTAGGTCTGCACTTAAATTCCCTCGAAATCCCTCCATTCATACCACGTGTTCTATGACGTTTACAGTGAAATTTCCCTGCTATATAACCAAAATCACAGTGAAAAATACTCTCCTGCATTTACACTCTTGCTCTCATAATCTTTATCCAATGGCAGAGTTGCGTAATTCCCGCCGTGTGGAAGTGGTCAGTCTCTCCGCTACAATAAAATAGTTCTATGAAAAGGAAATTGGCTTCAACTGTTTTACAAACATAATTAAATAATGCTAATTAAAATACTTAAAAGAAAGACTGAAAAGAAAAAAGAGAAGAAAGAAGTGTGTGTATTCTACCTATTTCAGATTTCTTTTTATTATATATAAAATTTCTTGTGTAGCTGTGGAGAGTGACATGACTGCTTAAAGGGCAGGAAAATTGGTAGGAAGATAAAATTTAGGAATAACGTTATCTGCATTAATCGGGCTTTTTAATTGTTTAGAAAACCGAAAACATTTGACAAAATAAAATGAGTATATAACGAATAACTTTCAGGTAATGTGTTTGAGTTAAAGAACAAAACTTATTCGATCTGACCGTCGGTACAGTATTCGTGTGATTTCTGAGACTGTAGGAATCGACAAAGAATCCGTACGGCAAATGTTTCCACCAAGACAATAGGCCAGCTCATTCCAAATTGTGTGTTGACAGGTTTCTAGCAAAGTGCAACATCCCAGTGTTAGACCATTGGCTTATTCGACAGATCTTGATCCATGCACTTTCTATCTATTTCCTGAGGTGAAATTTGCATAAAAAGAACAAGAATTGAGTCCGTTGAAGCTATGAAAGAGAAAGCTGCACACGTCCTGAAGGAGCTGAAAGATGACTTTCTGTTTCGAACAATGGGAGATTCTAATGAAGCGTTGTAGGTATAGAGGTGGGTGTATATGAAAGGTGATAATAGGTAAATAAGTATGTTAACAAAATAAAATGTTTTACAGCAACAGCCTTGTTATTCAATAGCCAAACCTTGTATGCAATAAAAAATATTGCCTGAATTTTTGAATGATATTTTATTCCTAAGTTTGTTTTGAAAGTCTTAGTGGTGTAAATTGTAATTTTATACTCACTTTTAAACCGATATTCAAATCTGTGCAAAATAATTGCATCCAAAAATTTTAAGTATCATGCAAAATAAATATTGTTTCTAAAAACATGTTTTCGATTACGTGAGAGTTGTTTACAATAGTGAACCAATTTTTAACTAACTGTAAAATGACTAATATAAATATTAGATTTTTTTTCGTCTAGCGTTGAAAAACATTATTAGCAGAAATTTAAATGTATTCGTATCCGATTAGAAATGCAAAAACGAAGTATGATGCGAAAATACTGATTGACTGTACATTTCTTCTTTCCCAACAAGCAAATTGGAACAAAAGTTAAAAGAGTATTTAATCAGATTCGAAAAACCAGTTGAATCGTGTATAAAAAAGGACATCATTCTTGAGAAGCCAGTCAATAGAAAACAACCCGATTCTCTGCAAACATGTATTCCATACGCCAGGCTGTATTCACGGTGACCTTTTTGTTTTTATGTATCAAGACGAGTAAGTTGCTTTTATGATCTGTGACATTTATTTCAGTTATGCAATGTTTAAGCAAAACTAAATATTTATCTTTTTTAATTTTATGAGATTTATCATGTGGGGGGGGGGAGATGAAAGTGGTTGGGTGGTTGGAGATGGTTTGGATTTTGCAAGAGGTTTTATTGGCAGAGTTTTTTTAAAATAATTATTATAGTTTGAGACAGTAGGATTATTGCTTTTCTTCTTATGTTAATGGGTTTCAAGTCTATCTTTATTGATTAAAGCAGGAGGTTTATTTGGTGAGTTTTGACTTTTGTGGAAATTAAGTTTCATATTTATTGTTAAAGTGATCTCTTAAAGGCATATGGTCAAATGTGAGGATATTATGGTTTTAAATATCTAAAAATGTGGGTTTACCATCAGAGTCTATTTCAGCAAGTTTGCGAAATAGAAGTTCAAAAATAGTATCGAAGTCAATAATATTAATAAGTGAGACCAGTGGTGTACATTGATCTGCTGCGAGATATGTATTATAGCCCTGACTGGCACTTACTTCATCAGGGACTTAAGAAGAAGTAGAAACTTCCAGTTCATCATTACGATAACTTCCATTTCATTCAAGTTCCGGCCTCAGTCATCTTGTCCAAATTCATTCCAGGTCGAAAATCGGGATTAAGGCTGACTAGGTGTTATCCCAAGAAAAGGAAAAGCTATTAATACGTGCTGGTGAAAAGCTAAGCATGTCGATGAAAGAAAATGGGGGAGGCACTTGGTGTCTGGAAATCAAGGCGAGTTCAGAGGATAATCGTAGAGCACAGGGCCAAAACACCAAATTCGCAGAGGGTAATAATAGCCCTCGTGTTGCTTCTAGTTCGACGTTAATAAAAACTAAACTAAACTAAAAAGTATGGGCGCTTAGGCAGCAAATTTAATACTGCCTCAAAACAATAGTAACTTTTCATCATTCCTTATTTGGATTTCGCTGAACTACAATTGGAAGCGCAAGATTGAAAATGTTATTATAAGGAATTCTTAAAACAGAAAAATAAGAATCTTTATATCGATTGTTATACAATCTACTATTAAACATATTTCCTTTAGAAAATTTTGTTTCCAATATCAGAATTTTAAGAGCTTTATGGCTTTTCATAATTTTATTTAGATGAAAACTCTTCTAGCAGTTTATAAACCGGAGAAATCTGTGTATTGTACAGAAATAATTAATTTAATTTATCTTTTGACGTGACGTATTGATCTTCGTAAAGTTTCAGACAACTGAGCTCAAAACCAAATCTATCTTTCAAGAATGCCATCACATAATTTAAATTTTATTTTCAAGGGACGTGCTTATAATTTCGGTACTTTCCTGTTATAGCGGTGACCAACTATTTTGTAACCCCCTGGCTAATGTTTTAATATTAATCTTTATTTACCTCACTTACAATTTGATTATTAACGTGTAATCGAAGGTTAGAGTGTGCAGTAAATTCCATAATCTAAAACTATTAAAAGACAATTAGCAGACGAGTTCTTTAGACATTTTTATAACTACTATCATCTTCATTTCAGTTACAAGTTTATTAAGAAGTAATTCTTTTCTAAACATATTTTTATTAATATTATTTGTTTATTATTTATATAATAGGAAGCTATCAATTGTATATCTTTTGGAATTTGGCAATATTTTAAAAATGCCCGGGGTTTTGTTTTGGAAAAATAAAGTTATCGTACTGACTTTTTAGCGCTTACGGGTATTATTTAAAACGTTTTTCTGAATTTCACTTGGTGTGTGTGTGAGTGAGCGTTTGTGTGTGTGTGTCATCAAATTTTCGATCGTTAATTTAACCAACTTCCCATCAGGCTAGAGCTTTGAAATTTTGGGAATCGTTCGTACTCGCCTAACAATGCAATATTTAGACGTTTGCGACAAGTTTTAACTAATATTTCAATAATTTTCATAAGTCAAAATATTCTTTCCTCTCGGCGCTTTTAGGATTGAGGAAAAATTTTCTTTCCCCCTCTGGGAACACCGGGCACTCCCCACGCCGCATGAGGTATCGTAAGACTTTTGTACTCACAAAGGTGAGATACTATCTCCCCTTTAATATCTCCGAGATAGTAAGGGTTGCTGACTTTTAGTCAGTAATCATTCGCAAGAAAGAAAGTTTCCAATATTTGGCGCCGTGTCTTATCACAATAATTTTTTCTGAATTCTGGTTCCCATTTTTTTTTTAATAGAATGACTTACAAACTTTCAAATGCATGTTTTGATTTTATGAGTATTATGAATTTTTTAATACGCTCACAAATGTCTCTTTTTAAGTAAATTTTAAAGTGAATAATAACTAACAGTTTTAACTAATATTTTTAATATTTTAAAAATTAAACAGTTTTAACTAATTTTTTTACTAATATTTTCTTTAATAAACTTTGCCACCATATAAAAACGTTGTTTTTGAAAACGTTGGTTTTTATATCGAATTATTTTTAATCGTAAGAATGTGAGGTAATTAACAAGTTGTATTTGAAGCTTAAGAAATTGGGTTGATTGCTAGAAAGCAAACAACTGAAAAGGATTTGCGAAAGTCGATATTTATCATTCAATGTGGATTGATAAATTTTCTAACACTTAGTAAAAACTATTAACGCAGAAGGAGTTTTCACGTCGGTAAAATATTAAAATAATTTACAGAAAATTTCGAACAGTTTTTTAGAAGCATGAATAAATTATAATATTTTACGGATGCGTAAATACATAGACATTTAAAATCAAAATTCAGACAATGTTGAAAAACTAGCATTAATGTTTAGGATACCTATAATGAAATAAATTTGATTTTGTACAATTCTTTTCTTTGATCCGTGAAGAATATACATTATAATTTTACCAATTTAAACGAATAAAATAAAACGAATATTTCCCATCAATAGTCATGTTATAACAGCTGATTTATAAATATAAATTGATTTATAAACGGCCGCTAGCGAAACAGAATGTACATTATACGAGAAAGCTAAAAATCCATTGAATTGAAAAGTTTCAGCACAGCAGTCATTAAAACTCGTCAAGATTTAAAAACATTTTGTCGAATACTTTATACTCTACTTTTTGAAAAGAATTAAGGAAAATATTGCTGTATCGGGACACCTGACGGTCATGCACTTTCTATACTTTGAAATTCCTGCGCCTATTTTATATAAGTAAAATGAAAATCATCTCAGAAGAACTCCAGTATAAGCTCTTCGTCACTTTTGTCCAAGACTGGATACTCTTTAACCGATGTTTCGACTTAGTGAACAACCACCCAACCCAAAGAGCCACATTTCCTAGTAATATATACATTAGATGGCTCAAAACCACGAAAGACAGATGACATTGCAAAGCCTAGCCAAGTAAATTAAGCATTGACGGGGCCCTTGTAAACGGCAGCTAAATGCACATTGATTCAGATATTTTGATTTGAGGACATTTATTGCCAGTTAAAGCCCCCATTGCTGACTCCACTGAGTTCTTACAATCAGGAACTGGAGATTCATCATTAGACAACGCAAACGAAGTAACAGATTGCATCTGCCTCGAACAGACCATAGATAGCGAATGCGTTTCTCCTGAGCTGAAAGCAGTTTGGCTAAGATATTTTGGATTGGAAGGTGTCATACTCATGACATCTAGAAAAGAAAAATATCTATACTGAGGTGGTAGAGACACGGTATGTCGAGTTTCTTCCTGAATATTGCATAAAATTTCAAGTGATAATCTTTTCTTTCTGGCTAGCTCTAGATAGATACACCCAAGTCTTGATAGATGATTGCCACTCCAAGTCTTGCATAGATTACTGCTGGGATCGATCTCCAAAAGTGACTCTAAAACAGACTGACACTGTCGGAGTTCTTCAAAGAATTTATACCTATTCAGATGTATGACGCAACAGGAAAACTCTATGTCCATAAATTTCTTCGCAAATCAGGTTTGCCTAGTTTGCACTTAAACTTTGCTTTGTCACCAAAGTCAAAGATTCATGCTGCTACAAAAGTGGTCCTCAAATAATAAGTGGTCAGTAGCAAAGGTTACAAGTGTGATCAATAAATTTTCCTTTACTGTCCATAAAATCTCTGTAAACTCTCTTTTCACAGAGCAATACGTAACTGAAACGAAGCATACCA
>BMAW01043936.1:0-11571 GCA_019974015.1 Nephila pilipes | reverse complement strand
TAGAATCGAAAAGAAGTAATATTTTCCGTAATTATTCTTTTTATTTTGGATATCTTCTGAAAGTATAAATAAATATAACGATAAAGTAATTGCAATAATGTGGCTGCTACCTATTTTATATAAAAATTTAAATACATTGAATCTATTAAGAGTTGTGTCTAATTAATTTCTTAATTAATATATTTATTTATTTATTTATATTTCAGAATATGAAGAGTTCTAATGTGTGTGACGATCGTATTGTATCAACTCAGTTATTTATGTGTGTGTGTTTATGTCAAATTCTTAAAGAAGTTACAACATAATTTAAAATTACCATATTACAGTTACTTATAATATATTTTTAAATATAAGAATTATAATTTTACTATTTCTTAAAATCTTCGCTGTATTTCTGAAGGTGGGTGAGTACTGCAATAGAAACCTTTAATTAATCACATCAATCACAAATTAGAACATTTCTTTTAAGTCTACCTTCGCGTAATGTTAAATAATAAGAGACTGAAATTAAGAATATTTTGTCAAGCATTAAACTGCTTCAAAATTATTATAAACTGGTATAATTGTTCTATAATATATACGATTTCGTACAATGACATTCAAAATGTAAAATATTCTTACAAATCATATATATATATATAAAGGGTTTGAACGAAGATAATTCAATACTTCCTTTTCGATATAATTTTTGGAGAGTTATCGATTTTTCTTCAAGTCCTTGTTGGGCAAGCTAAAGTTCCCCCTTTCTTATAATACTTTATAATAATAATTATTATCATCATCATAAGAAAGATGTTGTACAATTAAACATTTCCTTTCAAATACGATTGATATACATAATGCTGGCTTGAGAAACTTATTAATAACAGAATACATATAATAATAACGATAAGAGTAAACTTCATATAGAACCCCGTGTATATTATATATAGATATATACACATATACATTAAACTGTCATAATACAGGGTTAGCATAAATGAATGACCGGACTTTAAAAATTTATATTTTCGAAACTATTACGCATTTCAAAATTTTTATTGTGATATAATCGAATTGTGATTGTTTATTATCGTCGTGCTGCGAAGCA
This sequence comes from Nephila pilipes, assembly GCA_019974015.1. Lineage (NCBI taxonomy): Eukaryota > Metazoa > Arthropoda > Arachnida > Araneae > Nephilidae > Nephila > Nephila pilipes. The sequence continues at coordinate 10,481 of BMAW01043936.1, read as the reverse complement.
ACATGAGAGCTATATTAGAGACGGACCTCTTAATTTTTAACCTTCATCAATTGACGACGACGGCATTTAAGCTGGTACATCCCTCTCTTAATTTCACGTCAACGGAAATGCTTGGGACCTTACCAGATTCACCGTGCCCTCTAGTACTATCCCCTCTACATGGTGGGTTTTTAGTGACAACTGGACTCGAATTTGCGACAACGAAAACAACGCGGTCGGCGATGTTTTCGTTGAGTGGCAAGTTCGTTGGTGCAGTAGTTTAGTGGTCATTGTCTGCGACTATGACCACTAAACTACTGCACCATTTAGTCGTTTGGGAAAAAAAAATGGGAACGAAATTGGTTGACAAAGAAGGGGAGGTCGAAAATAGAGAAGGATATCTCGAAAACGACTTTGTAACTTAAAAGGTGTAGACAATTACAATCTGCTTTGGCCAGAATCATAACAGGACCTGAAAACATTCCCCTACTATTCAGCCCCATATTATTGATACCAAGGGTATTTCTAAAGAGATCAAGATTTAGTTTTTCCACTTCTGTTAGAATATAATCTTATTGACTTAATCTAAGTTATTAAGTTTGACTACAAAAGTTAATAACATATATCTGATTTCCAAGTAATTTAAAATAAATGGAAATAAATTAAATATCTCCCTGGTAAACTTTTCTAGGACTCAGGGGAACACAATAAACCAGGCGTTGGCAACCGATATATGTACCTGTACTATAATTTGTTTCATTGAATTGCTTCCAGACACGTGTTTACCCCTAAATGCTGACCTTTTAATTTTTTTAAAAATGTATTTTCATTAAAATAATAAAAACGTAAATATTTCACATACTGTTGAAAATAATCGATGCCGGTCCAAGTTTAGAAAAATATATCTCTTACTTTTTAACTTCTTAATTACAAAATATTTTGCGAAACCCGAATAATTAGATTCATAAACATATATATTGTTCAATGGAGTGATTTAATGCCTAAGAATTTTTTTTTTTTTTTATCTCAGTTACGAAACATTTTGAATCCAAAATCGTAATGCGATGGAATAAATAATCAAGCGAATTCTTCGTCATTTCCTGAAATTAGTTCATACTCATGAATCATCCGCTTAGGGTATTACATTTTTTAGGTAAACACGGGATTAACGACCCCGAGATATCTGAACAACCTACCTCGATAGGGGTTTGCTTTTTTATTTCTTCGAAAACATGGGTGACGAATCCCCGGACTTCCTAAATAATTTTATTTACTATTAAGTTTTTCTCCTTTTCTCGCATTTGCAGAGTTTAGTTTAGATTACGGATGCACTTTTTTTCCCGAAAATTAACGAGTGCTTGATGCAGTTTGTTGGAGTGAGGGCCTAATATGGCCCTCACGCCAGGAAAATCAGCCTAACAACCAAACGAAACAACAATATCAAGACGAATGGTGGCCACAGTTTCCAAATAGTCTTGGCAACGAAATCGCAGTCGGATATGCTCCAGTCGAACAGCGTGTTCGAGCCTTGTTTTCACTACAAACTCGTCATGTAGAAATGGGGAGAGGATGCAGCACATTTAATAATTCGCGGCTCAAAGTCCTCACGTTGACGTGGAATTGGATTATAGGGTGCCAACTCAAGGTCATCTGATTAAGGTTAAAAATTATAAGAGATTTTGCCCGTGCTTTGTGTGTCTTATGTGTTGAGCAGATATAAATTCAATAAACAAATAATGACGAGAGGAAAAAGTGCTGAAAAAAACGTGGAAAGTCCAACGGTTTTTTGAATTCTAAAAATATAAGTATGAAAACTGAAAATATACATAAAATGTGTTAAGATGGTTTTGCAATAAGGATTTTTGGGAGACATTTTTTTAATTTATCAGAATGGAAAGGGAAAAGTATTAGCAATAAAGGATCAATGATGCTTAAATCAAATTATATTAAAAAAAAAATAGTTATAAGGAGAGAAAAAAATCATGTCCGTAAATAAGATTCAGCTGATAAAAAGGACACAAAATATCGGAGAGGTTGTCATTTCAGTTGCTGTGTACTCAATACACTTATTGCGAGCGCCATTAGTAGGAAATTCCTTATCCCCACAAAAATAATGATCCAGAATTTTTTCAATGCCTGTTAGTTTTGAAGAATATTTTAAATTCCTTCAAGTTGAGTTTTAACACGTGTTAGCCTAGTGGTCATGGTCGCCAAATCGCGGGTGGTGTTTTTTTCGACGAGTAATGAGTTTGAGCCTTGATGCCACTAAAGACCCGTCCTGTAATGGGGATGTCGACGTCCAAGTCCTTCGTGGCGTGGTGTGGAAGTTTGGAGAGGGCATTGCCAGCTCAATTGTCGTCCTCGTCACTCGACATATATTCAAAATTTCGAGGTCTGTCACCAAACCCCTCGTCGTGCTTCTCCGTGCGACGTTACTCAACAATCATAATCACTCGGCGACATGCATTTTCTTTTATCGAAAAGATTTTTTTCAGTTGTGGAGAGAATCCTCATTACTAGAATTGTCATTACTTTTTACCGGTAAAAAGATGTTCTTTCATTTCAGGACCATTTCGTGTATAATCCCTATTCAATCTAGTTCAAATAAAAATTTGTTATAGAAGAAGACCCGACGGCGACGTAATGGCCTTATAAAAAGAAAAGAATGGTTTTTCGAAATAAAAACGCTCTCTCTCATCAAAAAAGCTTAAAAACACCGATAAATTTAATCGTACGTTTTAAATCTTCTAGCGCTTACACTAATTTTTTTTTGATTGGTTGATTTTATTAGCGTCGCTCTAGAAGCAACACGAGGGCTATCGGCAACGGATCTCGTAATTTTAAACCTTGGTCAAATGACAAGGACGTCACCCCCTCCTAACTTCTACACCAGAATTTACTTGATATAAAATGAATCAAATGAAAGATATTCTTCATTCTTTATTTTATCGAGATATTTGTTAAAATATCGTTTAAATACATGTACTCACTTTATTTATGAAGATAAAATTTTATATTATAAAAGCATATAATTTTTTTCCTAGCAATTTACGTTGGTTGATTTCACAATCACATCAAAAATTAGTGCGGAATTTCACAATCGTTTTATTTATGTATTCAAGATTGAAATAACATGTTATTTAATTATATATATTTATATTTTGATTAACAATAATGTATACTAATAACCATTTGTCCACATTGATTTTAATTATGATTTCAATATTATAGCGTCCAAAAAAACAAAGAGTGCATCTTCTAAAGTTTTTGGAAAATAACACTATTCTTCCTAACTCTATGAGTCCTGTTAATTTTCTATTGATTTTTTACGGGCCAAATTTACAATTTTTTTTAAAAAAGAACCTACAATAAACTCTTGGAAGTATAAATAAAAAACATATAATTAAAACAACGCTGAGATTAATTTTTGAACCACAGCTCATGAAATAAAATTATTCATTGAGCAAACGGTGATTTATAAGAATTATTCTTAAAAATACTTTAATTAATTAATTATAAAAATTATTCTTAAAAATTAAGAATTATTCTTAAGGTAAGAATTATTTTTAAAAATACTTAATTCTTATAAGAATTGTTCCTTAAAACTCAAATTCGTATTGTTATTGATTTTACTTGATATTGTACAGGAATTAACTGGTAACAACTTTAGATTGCTTTCTGTACTCTCTTAACTAATTATTTTGTCAATTTATAATTAATTTAAATAATTCTGATGATTTCAAATTTCGATAAAATAAATTTTTGATATCATAATTATTAAGTAACGGTTTTTCGAACTTTTATGTTAAATTTTAGTCACTCATAATTTTTCCAGCGAAAAAAAAAAAAAAAAAAACACCAACGCAAACGAAGGTTACGAGTTTGCAAATTTGTTTAGAGAAATGAGAGGTACTGCATTCGAAAGAGCAGGCTTCACGCTAATCAGTTGTCGGTCGCTGGCGTTTGGCACATGTGTACTTCTTCTGTAGCAGCGTCATTCTCGTTACTTAATAGACACACCTCTTACTCTATACTTTCCCTCTTTTTATATAGTTATAGATATAATATTTAATTCAGACCTCAGAGTTTTATTTAAAACCAATTTGTTCATTGTTTTCTCATGATTTTCCTATTCCTTCGCATAAGAAACAGGCTAAATAAAATCCTGACCTATTTCTTTTATTTGATGAGTAAAAAAAAATTATCTTGACGAAGACAATCGCAGAAATGTTATTAGTCTTAAAAAAATAGGCTGTTTTATAAAGTAAAACAAAAGTTAATCGTTTTAATGACTCAATATATTTTCGTCAGTCATGCTATTGCTTATTGACGTCGCACTGAGAAGCTACACGAGAGCGGTTGCGACGGAATTCATAATTTTGAGCCTCGGTCAAGCGACGAGGACGACACCTAAGCTGACACTTCCTTTTCCAAACTTCCACATCACACCAAGCGAAGACTTGGGACCTCAAATAGATGTAACGTACTTCAGCCCCACTACATGGCAGGTTTTTGTCGGTAGCAGGGCCTAGATTCGAAGAAAACTACGCCAGCCGAGAGTTCGCGACTATGACCACTAGGCTGCCGCGGTCACATTTTTTCATTAGGAAACCATTATAAAGCAAAATGTTTGACTAAATTTCAAAGACACTTAGAATGTATCAAACATAGTTTTGACTAGATTTTTTAAATAAACGCAACACTAAATCAAAGTAGTAGATTATTTGCTAATAACTTTGAACTACGTTCGGGTGAAAAGAGTAACATATAAACTGGTTTCTTCTCTAACTCCAAATAACATCAGATGGATTTAAGAGATTTGTAGCCTTCATTATTGCATACGATATCAGGGATTCAAATTCACGTTCCTCATGCCGCTAATCCATAGCTTCGCTATTATGGTATTATGGTTTGTTACGAAAGCATGAATTAAAATATTGGATTACTTCTTTTGCAGCTAATTTTATACTCATTTTATGATTTAGGATAAAAAAAAATTGGCTCATGTTAGTTCATTTTAATCGCATTACATAGCGAGAAATTGGCTGTTGTGTATATAATATATAAGTAATGAATTCGAATAACTGGCGAAATGGAATTAATTCTTTTACACGCTATTTTGATTGTTTTAAGGGGGGGGGAAGGGAATGTGAGTTGAAAAAGATTTTATTACAGCAGACGAATAAAAACTAACTAATCCAGGATATATTATAGATATATAAATCATATTACAATCAAATAAATTTTGAATAGATACCAGCAAATTTGGGATCGTGTGGAAGATAGGAGAGTGGAATGCCAACTCAGTTATCGTCATCATCAACCGAGGTACAATTAATCCTTCGTCAATAGCCTTCATGTTGTTTCAAAGTGTTATGTAAATCGAAAATTTACTAATTAATTTGTAAGCAAATCAAGGAAAAAAGTTCTGTTATACTTGAAAGTGCATAACTTGTTTTCTAAATAATATTTTGATTTTTTTTTTGTCAAAAAGTAATTTTTTCTTCCAGAAGAAGAAAAATCCAACTAAAATATCAACACAGGCAACAAATTAAAATTTATTCTCAAATTTATACGTTTTAATTTAATGACTTGTGAAATATACATTCGATCCACTTTAACACAGTTCAAGTGTCGTCCTCGTCACTTGACTGAGGTTCGAAATTACGAGATCCGTCGGCAATAGCCCTAGTGTTGCTTCTAGTGCGACGTTAGTAAAACCAAACCATTGTAACAAAACCGGAATTGGCAAAATTGCAGTAATTTTGAGCAATATAATTTCGATTAGTTGATTAAGAGTCATATTTTCTAACATTTGCATGCTTTATAAGTTTTACTGAAAGCAACCATACAGTTTATCATCCTAGTACAATTTAATTATTGCTTAAAGTCGTGTTTACTGATGAGATTGTTTGTAAATTATTTCGTTGATTTTAGAATGCAATGGTAAAATCATGAATTTGCAAAAAGTCTGAAGTCGTAAAATCTGAAATGTATAACTTCAGTAAATACCTCCTCTTCCCATTAAGATATATCCCATTTCAAAACTTGGGATATTTTATGACAACATAGGTGTATTTTTAGTATGTCATTTCGAAATCGGACCCTTGACCGCATAATAAATTTGTAGGTTAAATCGAAATTTTATGAAATACGCCTCTCGTTATCACACTAAAGGAAAAAAAAAAAAAAAAAATCATACACTGATCTCACAAAAAATAATTTTACCATTTTCAGCAGTGTGATACTATCTCTGTTCAACCGAGTAAAACATTTAACTGCAACAACATCTCTACCCACCCAAAAGATAAGAGAAAAACACGCTTTAATAGTTGCCGTCTAAATCATTATGCATGAACCCCCCCCCCAAAAAAAAAAAAATAATAATAATAATAATAAAGCAAAAGGCTTGCGAAGATTAATTTTATTGAAAAATGATTTCGACAACCAGCGAAAATTACATCACTAATATCTTTCAATTAATATTTCATTTGACCATGTGCTCAGTAATTAAAATATATTAGTGGCATGAAGTCATAAATAAAATTTTTAAAAAAAAAACATCCATTATGATAGTTACTCGTAAAACGAGAAACATCGATCTTGAGAGAAAAGAAAAACAATTCTTGATAACACCCAGTAAAAAGCATGAAAATTTAACCCTTGTCTTTCTATACATATCAAAATAGGAAGGTCTAAGCTTCTTGCTACGTAATTCATCCATTGCTCAATATGCAAAATAACGAAATCAACAGCACACATGATCGATGCGTTATTTCTTCTCGTTTACTAACAGAACAAACAGAAGTTGGAGAATATTTTGCGGCAGGGATAAAAAAAAAAAACCTGAGCGAGATAGGAACAGTTAAAAACCACGTGGGCGAAACAGCGCAAGCGTGACACCGCTCCTTATTCCCCTTCCCCCATGGAAGGTTTTGCCATTTGCGTGAACAAAAATATACTATCGGACAGCTGTTCTGTCGGTAATGCAGCGCGCATGAGCTAGTCGAAAAGAAAGATTTGCCCAAGTTGTGTCTCTTTCATTGGATGTCCTACGTACGACTCGCGCGTGTTGTCCATCCCCCCTTCACATCTTGTGCCAGCCGGTCGCAGTAATCAGTTCTAGAAAAGTTTTCCTCGCAGACGAGAATATACCCAGCCGCCGCTCGCAACGCTGAAGACGGGAAAATTTATTTAACTCTGTGGCAACTTCATTCTCTTTTTCATTGTGATATATTCAAAAGATCTGTGATATTTAACTTTTTTTTTCTTTGTTTTCATTTTTTGTATAAATATAAATTTTATTTCGTTTTTATATTAAGAAGCAGGATTATTATTTACCTGAGGAGTGTGAATAGTCACTGTTTAAAGAGCGGCATTTTTTTTGTTTTTGTTTTTCTTTTTACTGTAATCGCTGGATTATTACCTGGACACTACGATGTCGGACATTATGGAGCAACAGTTAGTGACAGCGAACAATATACAACAAAAAGATACGACTTATACAAAGATTTTTGTAGGTGGGTTGCCTTACCACACCACCGACAAATCGCTAAGGCAGTTTTTCGAAGCATTTGGTGATATCGAAGAAGCCGTGGTCATCACCGACAGACAAACTGGCAAAAGCAGAGGATATGGCTTCGTGAGTAATTCATTTTGTTTAATATACAGATTGTTTGTATTTTAAAAAAATTTCCGTAATATATAGTATTATAATTTATCTAATTTTTACTTTTGTTAGTTTCAAAAGTGCATTTAAGTATAATTTATATCTTATGTCCAATCGCTATTTTAGATTTAGATTGTTTTTAAAATATACAAAAAGGAATTCGACATTTTATTATAATTCCCGACGACATTTAGTGAGTTTTTTTGTGTGTGTATATCTGTTGTAGCTGTTGATTGTATTTAAAGTATTTCTTTAACTGTATTTTATGCTATCGCATTGTGTTTTTTATTATTGAGTCATATTTTTCCCTTTAGAATTGATTCATTATTAGTAAATTATCAAAGTTTTATAAATGAATCTGTTTAATCGAAATTCTAATTTTGTTTGTCGTCGAGCTTTTTTGTTTGTTCTTTAACATGTAAAACGTCGATAGCAAAAAAACTAATCTTTATTGACATTAACGATTACATAGCAAAGGATCACGGCAATGTGATTTATATCGGACTAATGTCAAAAGCTTTTTTGATAAGAAAATGTTTCTCTTGTAGATATTTGATAAGATATTTATAAGTTGATTAAGTCCCAGATATATATCAAATTCTGTTCCTTTAAATCACAATGCGATAACTATATATAATAAAGTCAATAAATATACAGTAACTAATCTAAATCTATTTAACTACAGCATTTTTTAGTTATCGTATCAGCAGTTAGTTCGAAATTGCAAAATTAATATTGCACATCAAAACGTAATTTACAAAGTATCAAATTATTTGAAGATTTTTTTTTTTTTATATAGATAGGTTCGTTATAAATAAGTTTTGAAATCCAATTATTATTTGTATTTTGTCTCTGTATGAAATTTAATAGTATTCAGTTCATGTGTTTGTGATAATTGATTTAGATTAAACTTTTATTTTAAATAAGATGTTTGACTAAAGTTGTACATTTTACTGATTGTGCAACACTGCAGTAAATTAATGTAATGAATACTTTGAATACTGCTCGTTGCACGGAAATTTATGATCTTGATATTTCAATTTAAGCTGAACAGGGAACAAATTATGCATCAAAAGGAAATAAAAGTTGTAAGCTTTTAATATTTTAATAAACTATGCTTAATTCTATTTTTGTGTTATACATATTCTACACCCAATAGTCAATATTATGAGTAATCGTTAAATTAAACTAAGTAATTAAGATTCTTAGAGTGTCAAAGTTACTTAATTTTTTTGTATCAATCTCATTTTACTATAATGCATTTTTACATTTCATTGTTTTTCGTAGCAATTTAAATTTTTTGTTTTATTACGCAATGGTGATAAAAAAAGCATCACTTGGTCTATTTGGTTTTCATTTCATCAAATATAATAATTCTACCAAATAAAAAGTCCTTCGTGATAACTTATTTTGTGTAAAGATTAGTACTAAATCGGAAAATAGACCTGTGAAAATAAAGATGGAAAAATTCCCCGAAAATTGTTCGCAAATCTACTAAAGAACGAGCTTTTGAATTTTCGATAGTTTTACGAAATAGTGTGTGCTATATATCTATAACTGTCATTACGGAAAGCAGTTAGTGAATTCCAAATAATAATTTACGATGTGATAAATACAGACTCGTGATAGGAACAAATTAGGGAACGGTAATCAAGATTTGAATCAACTCAGCAACTGCTTATCTGAAGTTGCATTGATGACGGTAAACGTTTTGTCTATGTCAGCGTAAATTGCGGTTTTCTCGGTGTGGAAGTTGAAATATCTTTCTCTATATACACTATACGTTTGAATATTTTTCGGTAACAAACGCGTCTTGTCACCAATTCATCAATAAATGGGTCATTTATACAACCAAAATAAGACTACGATTTTATCAATAAATCTATAAATGTTTTGTGGTCAGATCTTTTTGAGTCCGCATTTTATTTTTTTTTTGGAAACTTTTAATTTTTTCGTTTTGTGTTTTCTTGTTTCCATTTAATTTTTAGTATGATTTTTGTTTAATGAATCTAGTGTTATGAGCATGAAAATTGCCCTAATTGTTAAATATTAATGTGTTTCGTATGTGCCCAAATGATTACTTTTTTTGAATAGGAGCATGAATAATTTGGGTTAGAAAAAGATTTGAAATTTAAGGGAGGGGGAGGGGTAACATATCTATTAATCTTGGCAATTAACTTGGTCAGAAAACTGATTTATGAAATTATCAAAAACCCCAGTTGCAATTTCCCTTGAATAAGGCTTTGAAATTTCAATCATTTGAAGAGCGTTCAATATATGATGCAACTTATATTGTGGAGAATATAAAAGAATAGCAGTACCTAACACGTTACGAAAAACTACCAAATTAACGTATATAAATTTTTCTTTCTTTAAAGTTATAAAATATGTTTATTCTATATTTTATCGAGAAATGCATGATATTTAAATAATTTAATATCTTTTTAAAAAATTACAAATTTATCGCCATTGCAAAAATTTTTTTTAATGTCAAGCAACTTCTATGTAAAATTCTAATCTATATGACGACTTTTTATTTTTATTTTTATTATGTGACTACGATTTCAATATTTTGTACAGGTTATTTACAGAATACATGAAAATTTAATTGAGCTTTTAGCTGATATTTTTCTTCCCTTAATGAAGCTGGTCAGAGAGACCCTTCATAAAGTCAAGGGAAATAATTTTCCCCTTACAAAAATAAGAACATCTATCTCGAAAACTGATGAAATTTAATTTATAGCATTCTGTTTTTTAATGTTCTAAAATGATTTAAGGAAAATCTTGAAAAGTTTTCTCTCTAAAGCTAATAAACAATTATTAATTAGAACGT
>BMAW01043931.1:85211-131574 GCA_019974015.1 Nephila pilipes | reverse complement strand
TTGAAGCTTCAATTTAAAGCAGAACTTTGATTAATAAGGAATCGAACGGATAAAATAAAGACAAAAAGATTACCGACTAGTAACACATCAATCAATAACTCCCGAGACTAACCCAGAGATGGCGCTCGTAGTAAACCAGTAACCAGGTCTTTCTAGAGTACGAACCTTTTCTTGAAACGTGTCAAAATTTTAAGTCGATCGGACCAGAAACAGCTGAGTTATCGAGGTTGGAGTAAAGTCGTTTTGTAGTTTGTTTAAAAAATGGAAAAAACCGAGTTTCGTGTTCTGATAAAACATTGTTTTTTAATGGGTAAAAACACCGTGCAAGCGAAACAATGGATTGAAAAATGTTACCCGGACTCTTGTCCATCAAAAGCAACGATTTGTCGGTGGTTTGCCGAGTTTAAATGTGGTCGTACCGACACAAATGACGCGGAACGCTCGGGTAGACCTGTGGAAGCCGTTACACCGGAAAATGTGAGTGAAGTGACAAAAATTATAATGAAAGATCGTAAAGTGAAGCTCCGTGAGATTGCTGAGATGACACAGATATCATATGGAAGTGTATTTACTATCCTTCATGAAAAAGTGAGCATGAAAAAGGTTTTTTCCAAGTGGGTGCCACGATTGCTTTCGATGGAACAAAAACAGCAACGAGTCGATGATTCAGAAAGCTGTTTATCGCTATTTACTCGCAACAAAAAAGATTTCTTGCGAAAAAGAAAAAAAAAAAAAAGATTTGGAAAAGCGTTGGAACGATTGTATCACCCTAAAAGGTGATTAACAAAAGGTGTTATGTTGATGAATAAAAAAAATTTTGCAAAAAAAATGTTGTTTTCAATGTTAGTCTCGGGAGTTATTGATTGATGTGTTAAGACGTAAAAATTGACATTGTTTTAAAGGACTAAAGAAAATTTTCTATGTGAAGCACTTTGTACTATAATTTTATTTATAATTTGTGAATTTCTGATCTTAGGTTTATGACGTAACTCAGATATGAAACTGTTGCTGTATCAGGAATGCAACAGTTTTCAGAACTTTTGAATGACATTAATACTACTCAACAAAAAAGGAAATATATAATATTTGTATAATCTCCGTCCCTTTCCTATTTTTCTTTCATAATCCGTAGTTGTTTAAAGTAATTGATTGTTTATTAACGTTGCACTTAAAAGAAACACGAGGGCTATTGGCAACAGACCTCGTAACTTTGAGCCTCGGTCAAGTGACGAAGGATTACCACGAAGCTACTGTTGTTTTCTATGATGCCTGTTGGCGAGAGAAAATTATGATACTCCCTCCTTTGTCGAAGAGAGAAGTTGCCATCGTATTGCAAGAGACGCGACTTGCACTCACGTGTGAGAAGTAGAGACAAAACGAGCTCTGAGATGAAAAATAAAGTTGTTATTGTTTGTTGTCACACCTCTAACTCATATCTCTGGATAACCCGAGTTATTTCACTGAGTCGTCATTATGCCTTACGATCACTATTGAATTCTCCAGGAAAGTGGAAAGAAGATAAAGTTATTACAGCTACTGGAAAGATTTCTAAAAAAAAAAAAATTCCAGATATGTGTATGAAAAAAATAAATGCTATTATAGAAATTTGCACAAACATGCTATCAAAAAAATCTTCGTGCATATCAACTCGGGTTATCCAGAGATATGAGTTAAAGGGGTGCGACTTAATGAGGTTCTATTCGATACATACAGAAGTTACGGTACAACTAGTGTTTTCATGATCACTGTTATAAGAAGGAAAATAAAAGTTAAAATATGAATACTCATTTGTAACTTCAAAAAAGTCTTACGAAACAATCACATCCACCGCTACTTTTTGATAAATAATTAGACATTTGTATAGCAGTCGGTGTTAACTTTGAATGTCCTACTTTTGTAATTTGTGCTTCCTTTTTCGTGCTAGTTTCTTCTCAGTTTCGATACTAAGGAATTGTTATACAAGTCAAAGAAATGTCATTTACATTATTTCTTTAGACGGTCAGCAATCGAATGGACAGAAATGGCTTTATCAGAAGCTGATGCAGGAAGACGTCATATTGTATTTCGAAGTAGTTTAAACACTCAAGGATCCATTTGAATTCGAACATTCAGATCAAGAAGTCTTTTTCCGGGTCACTCGTGGCTAAAAAATCCTGAGCAAGATAACTTTCAAGTGCTTTCGGCCTGAAGGAGGAGGAACACTGCTGTGCCGTTGTTCATTTCAGATCCCTGCGTCGCTACGAGGAAAACAATACTAGCTACAAGGGAGCGTATTCGCAATCAAAGAATATATGTGTGTGTATGTGTGTAGGAGGTATCCGTCTGGACAAGACACCTCCTGGTGCTTCGGAATCTAGGGGGGGGGGGGATGTTCGGGGTTGACATTTACCGTTCATTGAAGAGACTCGAAGTTGAATCATTATTTTATTCTTCATTAGATGAAGTAATACTATTTACAAAATCGCAATGTACAGGTTATTTTGGATTAACTAGTTCCCCCGAGAAAGATAGATAGCGGCTTCATTGTATCGCATATCAGCGATGGGCGTTGGAACGCGCTTTGGCGTTTGGAGTTTATTTTCGACGCGGGTAATGCGAAGGAGAAGAGAAGCGGAAAAAGGGGGGAAAGAGAGCGAGAACGAAATATCGCTCAGTTTTGCTCAGGAATAGGGGGCGCTGCACGAGCTATAACATGACGCTGATTCGTGGTGCCATCTATCGAGTAATTGAGGAACTGGTTTTAGAGTACATTTGAAAATACAGTAAACAATTTGATAATTTGCTGGAAAATCCTACACACACACACATACACACACACGACCTCTTGTGTGTTCATATCAATAGCACAAAAATGACTGTTTACGTTGGGCAGGAGAGCACGTTACCTGAACCAGACTGTGATGTGTGATTGTTTATTAACGTCGAACTGAAAGCAATACGAGGGTTAATGACGACGAATATCGTAATTTTGAATCTTGGTCAAGAGACGAGTACGACACCGGAGTCTGCACCTCCCTCTCCAAACTCTCACCACACCGCGGAAGGACTTACGAGTCTCAATATATTTAACGTGTCATCTGCCCCACTTCACGGCGGATCTTTAGTGACACCCGAGACTAAGCCGACCCGAGACCGCTACCATAACCACTAGGCTACTGCGGCCATGCCTTAATCAGTCAACAATGTTTCTATTCTTTTCACAGAGAAATTTCGGTTTTCCTTGGATAGAGAATCAGAATATTTGTCAATCTGGAGAGGGAAAGGCAGGAAACACTATCAGTCTAACATTGTTGAAAAACAATGTTATAGAAAAGGTAGAATCACATGGTTTGGACTGAAACTTCTGTGGCAGCCATACTGACCTGCATGTGCTCCGAGAAATTTTGAGTGCTGTGAAATTTTGGATCAAGATTTTTACTCCGCGTATCACACCATATGCTAGGATTGATGGGGATGAACTCATTGTAATGAACCTAATCTAAATTTTGTTAGTGAATGTATTGAGGATCAAGATTTGGAGCAAACAAAATGGCCAGCTCGATCTAGGAGCCTTGATCCAGTAAAGAATCTTTGAAATAATCTCAACAAAAGTCATTAGACAAGCTTGAAAAGGCGTAAATTGCTCCATGTAAAGGCGTTATTTACCATTTCAATGACCAATAATTTAATTAAAAGTATGGAAAGTAGATGTCTCCAATGTATGACAAGTACGGGCGAGTACATTCCTTATTTAAACCCTTTTATTAAATTTTTTCATAAGTTTCAGTTGGTTCTTTTACCAAAGAGACTTTTGTAAAAAAGTAATTATTTATTCGTGAATCATGCTCGCTGTTAAAATTATGTTATATTCAATAAATGACTTTTTGCAGTACAATTAGTCCAGCTATCAAGTTTTGATACTCAATTGTTTTCAAATAGGAACAAAATACTAGTCGGTAAGCTTTTTGTCTTTATTTTATCTGTTCGATTCCTTATTAATCAAAGTTCTGCTTTAAATTGAAGCTTCAAAAAGCCATCGTTGTTCGATTCTGTTGGAAATTTCCTGTTTTCTCCTTATTTCACTCTGAAATCTTAAAAAAAAAAAAAATTGTAAAAAGGAATCGCGTCGATTTTTTAAAGTTCTTGTTATGCCCTTTTAGGACATATATGGTATATAATCAGCAAATCAATGATTATAATATTTTTGAGAATTTGAGAAATATTAATTACAGTATAATATTTTTTTTTGATTTGCAGCTAAGATGTAATTTACCTCTTATTCAAAATTGTGTACTGCATGTTATCCTTTAACACTAAAACAATTTTTAAAAAACTTTGAACGAAAAGTAGGGTTTTGAGAAAATGATTAAGATTTATCTCTTTAAATAAATACGTTTGACGTGGTGTGGTTGTCGGAAATTATACAGCGACAGAATTTTAAAAGCAGCCGGACAGAGGGACTTGCATACAATGCCAAAAACAGATACTTTCTGTACCACAATCGTATTGTTATGTTCATATATCGTATGTTTTTATGATGCCTGATTTTGATTCGAATGATTCAGGAAGTTCTTCAGAAGTTGACTGTGACATTGGCAGGAGCTATTCTTGAGATAGTATATATGTATGTATGTATATATATAATTGTGTGTGTGTATGTATGTATGTATATTTGTATGCACACTGGTGTGCAAAACTTAAGGGGTCTCAGGACTCTTAACGCTTGTCCGTGTATCGAAAAAAATATCATTTTTCAAAAGAATATAATTTACCAATGAAACAAAGCAGACAATTGAAACTTTTAACAAATAATATTCATATTTATTTACATTTTTTCTCATATTTTCATAAGATTTAAAGAAATTTTTAAAACGTTATAATGAAAAATGAATTGGACATTTTTTCAAAATTAAGAAAATCTATATTTTGCTGCGCGCAGAATTCTGAAGTATATTATTGATTAAAATTTACAAAAGTGATGTTACCTAGTAAAAAAGAGTACAATTGTAAAGTTATACACACTTTTTGAAAAATTTAGAGAATAAAAAAAATTTATTACAATTATTAAAAAAAAAAATGAAATTTTAAGAAAAAAGTCCAATTAAATTCATGTAAAAGATTTTCTGTTAATAATTTGAATAAAATTTGATCTATAAGTCATTAAGAAAAAAAAATTTTTGAACGTGTACATAAAATTTCACCCTGATATCTTAAATAGTTTCAGAGTTTCTGAGAAATCCTGCGCGCAAGTTAAAAATTTTTGTTCTGAGAAAAATGAAGTTAAAGTTGAAAAATAACAATAAAATAATTCAAATCAAAGTTTAATTTTTTCCCAATAACTCTGGGAGTTTTCGAAATATCGTTATAATTTTGGTACCAAAATGTTCAGAACAGATGAGGCTCTAACATATATTTTTTTCAAAATATCAAAAATTTTGAGGTTTAAGGGTACTGAGACCCCTTAAGCAACAGGTGGTATTTTTTTGCCATAACTCCACGGGAAATCATCTGAGAGACATCAAATTCAGAAGGAGAGACACCATTTTCTACTTAAACGATGACGAAAGCATAGGTGAGCAAAAATGAATACAATGCATATAGTATGGAATCAAACAAAAAAAAAAGACTTTACTGAACTCATAGTATCGTTACACATGATTATCTGTCCAAGTGAGCATTTCTCAATCAGCATCTGTTTCAGTTGTCGGGTGTTCCCCAAAGGATGTAATCGTGCTTCAAGGCGTCTCCCTAAAGCATCCCATACATGTTCTATGGGATTTAAATTAGGGGAGAAAGCTGACCAATCCATTCGAGTGATATCTTAACTTTCCAGTGGCTGCTGAATATCAGAAATCTAGTGTGCCGTGCATTATCATCCATAAAAACGAAGTATAGTCCAATAGCATCTTAGAACATACGCACGTTGGGAAGAATCAGCTCCTTACAATGTCGATCTCTGGCTACAGAACCCCGGTCGAAAACGTGGAGCTCTCTACACCCGTTCAGCATAATACCTTCCCAGACGACAACTCCAGAACCACCATAACGGTCTCTTTCCGTGCTGTTACTGGGATGAAACCGTGTCCCGACCTTTCATCAAATCAACGGTCGTTGAGAATCGCTTGTGGTTCTGAAACTACCCTCATCCGTAAAGAGGACACGACTCCATTGATGAGATGTCCAGTTTTTGGGCTCCTTACACCACTCTAAATGGTGTCGCCAATGCCCAACTTTCAAAGGAATGCAGCATTAAGGACGGCAGGCAAATATTAGGCCACCTTTGTGAAGGCATCTGGCCACATTAAACTACTGCACTTGTCTCTCTGTTGTTGTACACAGTTGCTGAACAATAGCTCTTTTCGTTTGCAGGACGATATATATGTCATCCACTGCAGTTGTTTTCTTAGGGTGGCCACCACTAACCTTTCTAACAGCTGTACCTATGGTTTGGAAGGCTTTCCAAGGCGCGCGAAACGACACTTTTGTTGATTCCGAACTCTTCAACTACACTTATCAAACTACGCCCTTCCTCCAGCTTTCCTATCATTCTTCCACGTGTTAAGTCGCCCAGGTGATTTCTTCTAGCCATATTTCACGAAAGAACTCACTTGCACTAGCAGTGAATGTCTTTAATATATATATATATATATATATATATATATATATATATATATATATATATATATATATATTTTGAACATTTACAACTTATAAGATTGCTTCTGCTCAAGAAAGGTGTCCACTCTCCCGTTAATTCCAATATATTTATCTAATAGTTACATTCCGGACATAACCCTCTCTCTCGTGTAATTAAAAGTGAAAAAAATTATATGTATGTATGCATATATGTTATATATTTGTGTGTGAAAGTGTAATGATTCAATTGTACTTTATAGTAATTTTAATAATTTTCCTTGAAAATAGTTTAAGTTCCTAATTTTTCCCATTCTCTCACTTAAAAAGTAAAGCGTTCATTCTTATTTCCTGATACCGTTCCTTTTTAATTTTAATTTATGCAATGATGGTCTCATAAAAATTTGCTGAATACGTTGTTTTCACGGTTGAAAACCTGTTGAGATAATCCCTACAAGGTTTGTGGAGGCCATGTAAATACCTGAGAATCCCTGCACCTATACCACGTTCCCTATTACGTCTAAAAGGGAAAATCCCTTCAAAAACACAAAGAGAAAATTCCCTCTCTTCTCTGCTCTACAAACTTATCTGCACGCTTGTGCTGTGCAAAGGCGGAGTTGTATCTCCAGCCCTATGGATGTGATATGTTCTCTCTCTCAGTTAATGTGGAACAAACACAATGGATTTGGAACTTAAAGTCGACTTATTTTATTTAATGAATTACAATTATATATATATATATATATATATATATATATATTTCATGTTCAATAAGAAAGATAGAAAATGTTTCATCCAGATTGGGGTGGACGGGTGTTTATTCGCTTCCGTAGCTAAAGCAGAAGAGAGAGAATAGTTACATGAAAATTGCAGATGCCGTATGTGTCTTTTCGCCATCGTCGCCGCGGTGTAAGAAATAGAAACTTTCCCTGTTTGGAATTTAAATGCAATGATTCGTTCAGTTTACGTGAGAGCAGATTTAGGGATAATTAGGTATTTTATCTACAGACCAAAAGTGTAGTAATTATTTCTAGTTTGAAGGCGTGGGAGTTTGATGATTTATGTAAATTTAAAGCACATGATCACATAAATTAGAAGTTCAAATCGATATATATATATATATATATATATATATATATATGTTCTGTATGTTATTTTGCTTAAATGCATTATTTAATTTTATTAATTAAACACTCGTTTCCCACCTTAAAATATTGCACATTATTTATATTACATAGTCTCCATTTTTGTTTTCCATTAATATTTTTTTCTTTTCTCTTGGGGGTTTTCAATGTTTTGCGTAGTTTTGTATTTAAATAATCTGTAATTTTTAATTAATGAATTGTATATGTTTTGAATAAAAATAATTATAATTTTTGTTTCAGTTAACTCAATTATTTTTTCATTAAAATGTTGTGTACGTGTTTAATGTACAATAATATTTTTACTTTTATTGCATGATTATTTTGATAATTTACTGATTTTTTTCATTTAATTCTGTAATATTTATATGTTTTAATTTTAATAAATTTTTAAAAATTTGTTTTTAAAACTTTTAATATGATTTTGTAAAATTAAAAATGTGTCTAAATGGAAATAATAATTATTCGCATTTTTTTTTATTTTATATATTATTTCAGTAATCAAACAACTTAAAACGAACAAGAATGCATGCATGTTGGTATAATGAATGCCATCAAGAATCTGGCAATCTTTTGAAATGTTCAATCATAATATGGCTGTGGTATCCAAATGGTCATGGTCAAGGCCACATGCTTGTGGTCAGCGACATTTCAGTACAGCTTATTGTTCAAATCCATATTCCACAAAAAACTGTCTTGCAGTGTGGGCTGACAGACGTTTAATCTGTTGGAGTTCACATTTTCTACTTGAGCATAGTTGGAAGTTAGTAAGCTAGAGTGCCAGCTCAGGTGTCATCCTCGTCACTTCACCGTGGCTTAAAATTACAAGGCATTTCGACTTTATACCTCGTGTTGCTGTTATAACTCAAACCAACCAATTGTGTTGCGTTCATTCATAGAATTACTTGCATCTATTTCACCCAATTATTAATAACGGTGGTTATCTTTAAAATAAGTTTCTTCTATTACAGTGTCAATAAACCATCAACTATATAAATACATTCAATAATAATGATCTATATTTACTCTCTAATTTTCAACTATTTTAATTAAACTAAATCAAACTGATAGTATTTAAAAACAGTAGATCTTTTAATGTATAGATCCTTGATTAATTATACTGAAATAAAAATTTGAATTTTCATCCCTTCAAAAAATGGGTCTATTTTTCATCATCATTTTTTTTAAATAAATGGAACTTTGTGCATTACTTCAAATGTTCTCACAAACATCGCTATACGTTCTGCCAAAATACCTTGACATCCAATTTCACGAATTCTTTTCGAAGATTGAGATGTGTAAGAATTCAATTTACCTATCGAGCAATTTCACTGTTAAAATCCGTAGTGAATCGATTACAACCACCCCCAAATCACGAGCGCCGAGCGTTGGAGAGCCGAAAAGAAGAAAAAAAAAACACATTTAGAACCGTCAAAACAGAAGAAAAGTAGCAATTCTTGTGCATAAAAACAGCACTAAAACTAAAACTCTATTTAACCAGTTTTACTCTCTCTCTCTCTCCTTCTCAAACTCTTGCATCACTGCTTCCGGCGGAATCGTGATCACCAATCACGACCTGAGGCGGCAATCAGTATCCAATGAAAGGTCTTGTGGGTGGTACTTGACGCCGGATGGTGATATAAGATTCCCGGAAGCAAATGGCAGTGATGATAACTGAGTAAAAGGATGAGCGCAGAGAGCAAGTCAAAAAAGTGAAAACCAAATAAAAGTTCTTGGAAACAACATCATCTGTAATTGCGCTTCGTGTGCTAAATCGTAAGTAAATGTCTTGTTTTTATAACATTTCCCTTCGGAAATAATTTTTTGTTGTCATGATTGAGTTTAATTGATAAGATGTGTATGTTATTAAGTCTTTATTGTTAGATTTTTTTTAATTCAGTGGTTGATATCTGGCGATAAAAAAAATTATATCGTGTATGTGTGAAGAACTCTTGGTATTAAATGAACAATTGTGTACTCTTATCTATATGTTTTCGAGCAAAAAAAAATTTTTTTTTTCATCATTAAACTTTTTTCATTTCTTAAACAGTTTTAGAAATATCTTTCAGTATTCATGCTTGAAAAAAATGATGTAAAGGTGAAAATATTTTCAGTTTGGATGATTAAAACAATGAGGAATTTCAATTCATTTCTGTAATTTTGATTCATAGAAAATAAACGCATTTTCCAAATTAATTTTAAAAAATGTAAGCTAATTCATAAAATATAACTTTGTTTTTTAAAAACTAACGAATAGAATTTTTTAAAAAACTAAGTACTTTAAAATATTTAAAGATTTATCTTTCAGTCAATAGAATTGCTTATTAACAGATAGTCATTAACGGTTATGACAAATATGTCTTTCTATACTCTTAGATGTATAACTGTATGTTTTGAGTAATGTTATATCATGGGGTTTTTTATTACTTCAATTGAATTGAATCTCAAATGCAATGCAAAAAAATTATATTAAACGACTAAGTAATGATCTATTATGACTTTTAAAAAAGTAAGAAAGCTATTTAATATCAATTATGAAAGCATTGTGTATTTTAATAGCATTACTTTCTCCTACATGCTTAAAAATTACCTTATAAAGGAGATTCAACCTAATATAGGTTTACATTCTATTCTCTGTATTCATGTTCATTTTTTAAGTTTTTAGTTCAAAAGATTGCAAAAATAAATGAAAGATAAATATCACTTAAAGACAATTTAAAGAAAAGTATAATATGTAATGTTTATTTATTATTTAATGTAATATATTGATTGAAATTTAAAATTTGTTCATTTTTCTTTAAAATGTTACTTAATATGCTAATAAATAATATTTGAATTCGAAATTAGTTTATTAGAACGAAGTTAATAAAAAATTATCCAAAGATTGATCTCAAAGTAGTAATATTTAAGTGTAATTTATTTTAATGTTTGTGTGTATATATGAGTAGTTAATTGCTCAGCCTTTGAAATTTATGCCTCTTATACCCATCAATTTTTATATTTATTTAATTCTGTTTCATTTGTGAATAGCAATTTGCGATATCCATTATGCCAGTTGAATGTGAAAATGAGCTATCATTATGAAAAATATTTAATTAAGCATAGATTTTAGAATTGAGTACATTTATCCTTACATTTTTAATTGCAATTTCTTATAATCATAATTCTGTCAATTTCCTAAAAATATGTTATAAATGTTATTAAAAATAACTCAATATAAAATTATAAAAAAAATCCTACTTAAAATTTCTAAATATATCTTGAAAAATTAACTTTAAATATATAGTCATGATAAATAAAATTTGAAGTTATTCGTGAAAGGTATTCTTTACATTTTCATTTCCGAACAGTGTGAATTAAGTAATTGATAAAGACAAAATTAGAACAAATTATAATACAATTAAATTTTTTTTAATATTATTATATTAAATTAAATTATTCATATTACATACACAGTAAAATTAATTTGCTATTAGTAGTATTATTTTCAATTAAAGTTTTGAAAATATGTTTGTTTTAGTAGAAAATCTATATAGAAAGTTTTGAAAATTTTAAAATTAGTACAAAAAAATTTTTTTTCATAAAATATATTTTTAGTATTAAAATATTCACAAAAGATGTGCGATGTAAAAAAAAGTATTTAAACACAGTTAAAGAGAACAAATAGAATTTTTTAATAGAATTCGGTTTTACTAACCGAATAATAATGAATATCAGCAAAAAAAAATATTCTTTTACAATTTTACAACGAAAGGTAAAAATAATTTTTTTTAAAAAAAACTAATCAACTGAGGAAAACTTCTATTACAGATTTAATCTTAGAATCGAATTTAAGACGTAAAAATGCTTATTCAATGAGAGAAAAATGGTGTACTTTTCTTCGAAAAAAACTTCTTCCCTTCGTCTCTGTTCTTCGTCTTCGTTGATCCCCGTTTCCTGAAAAAAAATACATATGAACCTGGATTAAAAGAATGAAAACATTTACCAAAAATTGGTTGAAATCCTTCATTACTCAATTAATTTTTATAATTTTTCCTGGAATGATGTTTTTCAAATCATCCCTCGAAGTGTAGCGAAGAGGTTTCCTAGAACATTTTAAACAATAAGTTCGAGTTTGTTTGTCTATTCGAATAAATTTATGTTCATTTGTTGTCCGTCTCGATTAGTCTATTCAAATGTACTCGCATTTGCCGCCCCAAAAGCATTTACCTCCCAATAAAGGACACCTACTGTACCAGACATTACATCTCTAAAATAGAGGTGCCCCTTACAGGAGTGAAACACCAGTGATTTTAGTAAAATATCACCAAACGCCTTTTGGGGAGATAGAGATTTGTGTAGTTAATGCTAATGTTCTGTTCAAAGAAGCATGTAATAAAAACAGGAAATATCCTTAAATAATTTAAAATTTGTAAAACAGGGGGCGTTAAGCAATTGAGACGATATTTTCCAATGAAAAGGAAACCACAAGGTCAGCGTAGTACGTTCGAAAAAAACAAGTGGCTTGACGGAACACAACACATTTTACATTTTAGAAACAAAAAATATTGTCGAGTACATTCGAATAGACTAATCGACGGACAACAAAAGGACATAGACTTATTCGAATAAGCAAACAAACGCGAACTTATTGTTTAAAATGTCCTAGGAAACCCTTTCGCTACACTTCGAGGGATTATTTGAAAAACTTCATTCTGGGAAAAATTATAAAAATTGATTGAGTAATTTCAACCAGTTTTTTGTAAATGTTTTCGTTCTTTTAACCCAGTTCATATGTATTTTTTTTTATTTAAATGTCATGTGAACTGTGATGATATGATCACACTATTAGATCTGTAGGTCTATATCTCAATAATCAATATCAAACACGAAGATTTAATATTCCTTTCAAAACTTTTTTAAGAAGTAATAAAAAAATGACTAATTAATATATAATTGTTTTCTTAGAGCCTTTTCCCAACTGTTTAAATTAACACGTTGCTTGTGAATCTCGTAAAATTGCCTTTTTCACGAACGATTATTAAAGTGCGGTCATATAAAATTATGTTTTTAAATGACTGTGTGTGGATGCAAGATTCAACACACTGATCGATTACAATAAATATATGAATGGAATAGATCTAGCTAATCAGTAGTTGTCGTACGATTCTGTTTTACTTAAAAACCGCCAAATGAACCGAAATAACTGCAATGAACCTCGCAAACTATGCTTTGTTCGATGCATTTGTTGTGTGCGAGTATAATTTGTACGTTTCTACAACACTGCATTGACTCTATTCAAATACCTAAAAGTGTTGAAAATTTTAAAACTCCCGGACAAATCTCATCGAAAACTGTGAAAAAGCACCAAGATATGGGCCTTCAGGGAACTTATCTATGTATGTGAGGAAGCACGTGTTGGAGAAAAGCGAGGGCAAATGAACAAAAAAAATTGCAAAGACAATGTTCCGTATGTACGGTGAAAATATTTCGCAGTGAAAAATGTTACATATGTAAATTCTGCACACAGTAGTGTACTCCTTCACAAAAGTAAATATTTCCTACGGTACCATGCACTAAGACACTACAATTGTTGAATATAGTATTCTAATTAGTTTCTGAGTTCTAGGGTTGAAAAATAAAAATTATGCGAACAAATTATCGTTTTTTGCCATTTTTTCCACTTTGATGGTATCAAAATGGAAAAAATCGTAAATTTACTATATTTGACTGCATCGTAATTTTAACTGAAATTTGTAACTTTACATATTTCCATCGTAATTTTACTGTATTTGACAATATATTTTTAAAAAACAATAATAAAGGACACATTTCTAAGTAAGATGATCAAAATTATTTTTATTATTTTTAAGTGATCCTTAGTTTCCCTCTCTTTTTTGAAAAATTGACCCATCCAATATTATATTCGTGTAGCAAGATCCCGCTTACAATGTGCTTAATTTATTGCATCCATTGTAGACCGTTAGACAACATAAATCACAAAGTCAAAAACTCCAGCTTAGCACAACATAGACCAACAGCATGAAAGTTACACATATTTTATGTATCTAAATTTAGAGACTACTTCTTCAAAATGTGTTTTCCTTTCAACAATGAATTCAAGGTTACGAGATGCCAATAATTTCTCATAAATTGAATGTACGCCCTTTTACACACAGTGCAATTGAATTATAGTGTTGCATTTCAAGTTCTTTTTCACAATCGTCCTCCTACGGGACTACCGTGCCGTTGCGACTGTAAGTCTTTCAATGTGTCATTCAATTCAAAATATCTATAATTTACAACTTCGAAGTATCCACACCCAATCTAAATCAAATCTATGAATTTAATTTCGTACATCATAAATGTGTCTACATGTTTCCCGCCCCCCGGAGAATACGATTAGATGATGTTATACAAGTATATCATATAACATCATTTTTATATCCAGTTAAAAACAACGACTGGTTAAGTCATGTCATTATTTCTGAGAAAGAATACCTTATTTATTGTCGATTGTGTGTGTGTAGACCTTAACAAATTGATTTTAAAATAAACATTCTTTTTTAATATTTATAGTTATTTGAATACATTTTTACTACTAGGTTTGGTATATAGATAAAATTACAATTAGTATTTTAATGTAAAATGAGTCACTTGGTTTTAAAAACTTAAACTTCATTAAAGTTAAAAATTTTATAATGAATTATATTTATAACATCGTTTGAAAATATCATTTTAAAATTTAAATCGTGTGTGTAGAAATCAAGTTCAAAATTTACATTTTGGTTTATATCGCTTGACGACATTAAATAAAGGCAATGATTAAATTAATACACAAATTACATACTTAAAATTTTTCCTTTCAACAATTATAACTCTAGCAATGATTAACAAACCAATGAGATAAATCATATATCTTTTAGACAGAATATTCCATTCATTTACGGGTGAGTTTTAAAAGAAGACGGATTTAGATTTTTCTCTTGTGTTGTGATAAGATGGAATTACTGCTGTTTTTTTAAAATCTTATTTAATGAAATTTTGAATCGATAATCCTTTAAATTTGTATCCGTATTTTAAGTAAGAGGAATTTATCATACATGATTTTGCCTTTTTGTTACTTAAAACTTTTAACTACTTAAATTTTTCATTCTAAATGAATTTTCAAAACTGCAATATGAAGATTAATAAAGGAGAGAACACCAGAAAATTTTTTTCGGAAATAAATCTCTTTAAACTGATTTTGGAACATTAATTTATATAATTGTTTATAGTTTAAAGGGAAATTGTTTATACTTTATATTTTGAAATGAAAAATTCGTCATATGTTCTTAAAATTATCTTCTAATTCCTAAGTATATTCATGTCATTGAAAATAAACCAAAATTATATTCAGAAAGATGTAGAAAAGAAAATACTGAACTGAAAGAAGTTATATGAATTGCATGTATTGCAGCTGAGTCAATTCGCGATATAAATCGAGGAAATTTTTATTTAGAGAAGGCTTATTTTTCTTTTCTAAATTTACGAACTCGGCAAGTTGTAGAATAACTAACACCTTTGCTCTTTCTACCAAAAGGAATCCCTCTTTAATAATTCATTATTGAATAAACTTCTTCATTAATATCTTACCTTAAATATTTTTTTAAACTTTGAGACTGTTAATTTTTTTGTGAAGTGAAAGATTTGTT
This sequence comes from Nephila pilipes, assembly GCA_019974015.1. NCBI lineage: Eukaryota > Metazoa > Arthropoda > Arachnida > Araneae > Nephilidae > Nephila > Nephila pilipes. The sequence goes on along the minus strand of BMAW01043931.1, from coordinate 116,147 downwards.
ACTCTCAAAATTTTATTCCTAGAAAATTATAACGCATTAAAACTTCTCGATTAATATAATTCTATCGTACTTGAGCTTCCGCTTATAGTGAATGAAAACGATTCGTTATCTTTAAATATATTATTCATTATTTCGTTATGAGAATGACTTAAATAATAGATACACACACATTACATTAAATATTGGGTATTATTCATTACTTAAACTCCTTTTTAGTGCATATCATTGTGACTATACGTAATTTTTCAATATTTTTTTTCATATCTTTTAATGATGATAATGTTTAGTTCTTTGTATTTTTCGTTCCGAAACCAAACTTAAGCACGAAAATTTAAACCTATTTATTTTTAGCAAAAAAGAGATGTTTATATTTTTTGCTAATGAATTAATGAGTATAATGTAATAAATCATCCATATAAATAATGTATAATTTTAATTTGTCTATAAAAACTATATTTTGCTTGTTTTTCAGTTTATATTTTTTTTAAAATCTAAAATACGAATCGTAGTAATTAAGTAAAACAGCAATGCGTTTTATAATAACATTGTTTTAGAATACCAAAGAACTGTTTATCTCAACCTATATACGACATATTGAATTATATCTTTTATGTACTTACATAGTTATTGTAGTTTCTTAAACATGGAAGAGTGTAAGGAGTTAGGTTGGAAGGTGTTTTCTAAAATTAGTTTTTTGACTCTCGGACAAAATTTCACACATTAATTAAAGAAAAGTTATTTTAGTTAATTTTATGTGTCTAATACTTCTGTAATTTATTCAAAAAAAGCGTATTTCTAAGTCCGAATTTTAAGCATATAATTCGCATTATTACACATTATCGTATTGAGGAAAATGTGGCTTTTTATCTGTGTAAAATGTTTTCATACAATTGATACCTTTAGGAAATCAAAAACTTCAAATTAATAACTAAAATAAAATTATTTCATACTTCGTAAAAAAAAAAACAATAAATTTCTTTTATCATTTAAAATGAAATTCCTACCTACGCCTTACGTCATTTTCAATTCCTAGTTTTAAAAATAGGCATTTAAAAATCTTTATTTTTGCGTTAAAAAGTAAATGATGTTAAAATTATCTTTCAAAAATTTCTCGTTAGACATTGAAGAAAAACAACTCTGAACTTTCTTTCATAAATCATCCACCAATAAAAACTCATTTTGTAAAAAAATACATTTGTTTAATTGAAATGAAAGGCAATTATATATAGTAATCTTTTCCTACTAATTCAATAAACCTAACGAAGTAGATTTTAAATGACAATCATGACATGTCTAATGAACAAATTACTTAACTTTTAGAAAGGATGGGAAGGTCTGTGGAGTTTATTCCTCATTTTCGAACAGCGTGGTGCTCAGAATTCCAACAGTGAATCGTTCATCATGATGTCTCTAATGAAATATCGTTTTCCTCGATTTCAGAAGGACTTCATTTACAAATGTCTACTTCGGAGCTTGTTTATTGTAGTGTCGTTGCCAATTGAAATTGAATAAACACTGTGCAAACAAACTCTACGTGATTGTACTTAGAACGAGCAACGGAAGAATAGAAAATAAACTGTGACTTCAAAATATCTAAGCTAAAAAAAATCTAATGAAATCTTAGAAATGTTTTCAAAATAGTGTGAGGTTAGAAAATTAGATTGAAAATTCTTAGAGCTTCAGAAATGAGATTGGGAAAATTTTTGAATCTAGAAAATGAGATTTTTATAAAAAGAAATTAAAAATAGAATACATAGAAAATTAGATCAGAAAACAGGACAACAATATTAAAAAAATACTTAGAAAAACTTAAAAAATTATACTCGTATTAATAAACTGTCTAAGAGATTTATCAAATTAGAAATTCTCACTTTTTTATTCTAACTGTACAACTGACATTTTATTTATTATTTTTTTTTTTAAATCCTACATTTATTTTCAGAATTTTATCTTAATAAGTATTGAACTCTTTTTTCGCTCAATCTTTGAAATTAAATAATTTTAAATTTGGTAAATTAATTTTTTTCTATGTGTATTTTAAGATAAGATTTTCCTTAATGAGTTGATTTAATGAATGAAATTTTTAAATATTTTTTAATTTTATTGCAGTTTTAATGTAAATAATTAAAATATTCATCTGCTTGCATTTTTCCTTTAAATTCCTCTGCATTACATCCTCAATTTCACAAAGTTTTGTTCATTAAAACTAATTAATCATTTTATAAATAATCTAAGTCAATTTCAATATATTTTATATAAAAAGGATCGAAGAGAACTGAGTGGCCAATCAGATATTTCCGTACCTTTAAGAGAAAAAGTTTTGAGGTTCATTGTTTTAAAAATTTTCATAATTAGAAAGTAGAAGAAAGATGTATTTTAAAATGATTTTTAAATGAATTTGTTAGAGGAATTTAAATGAATATAATTGTTATGATAATTAGTGCTAATTGTTGTGAATTTAAAGTTTATTATTGTTAAGGTAATTACCGTTAATTAATGACATGTTATATTGTTAATTATTATTAAATTAATTGTTGTTAAGTGATGTCAAGTAATTGTTAATTATTGCTAATTGTTATTAAAGTAGTGTTCGTTTTTGTTCTTAAATTAATTATTCTTAATTTTTATATAACTTATTTTTGGTTATTGTTCATTTTTGAAACGGAAACTCATTTTTAATTGCTGTTAATTATATGTATAGTTGCTCATTATTGTTATTAAAGGGATTATAATTAAATTAGCTTTGATTATTTATTATTAAGTTAACTGCTTGTAAAATAATTCTTGTCTTAGAGTTTTCATTTCGTAATATGGATAATGTCATATTCACGCAGACTAAAATTATTTTTCATTAGTATGTTATTTTTAATTGAAAAACACTTTTTATCTTCTAATTTTATTTAATTCCTATTTTTAAATTATTGCTTTTAAACTTCTTCGGGGTTTAGTTTGTAAAATTGCTTTCATGAATGACAGTGAAAAGTTAATTTACAACTAAAATTGTGCAAAATGACTTATCGGAAAATATTTCTTGTGAATTTATTTCCAATTTTCTTTCTTTAATTGCTCTTTAAATACATTTCCCTAAGTCTGGCTCCATTAACAAAATTATAAAATAACTATTTCAATTTCATTGTAAATGACTATTCGAAATACGAGAGTTTTGAACAATTATCTTCTGATTTTTGTTTAACCTTCATTGAAAAAAAAATGCTATTAAATAGATATTTTAATTGTTTTATAAATTTATAATTATAATTTTAATAAAAATAGTGTTTTTATCTATAACTTCGTGTATTTTGTGCCAGCAACCTTAAACTCCACAAAAACATATATTTCAAAAATCAGTCGTTTCCATTTTAAATATGGGGGATTCAATTTTTTAAAGTTGCAAAATATGCGGGAAAGCATAATATTTAGAATTTTTCCGGTTAGTGAATGTCAATCGTTATTCTGCACCAAAGCATCAAATCGATAGTTTTATTTATCCTTTATGATAGTTTTATTTATTTAAAAGGGTTCTAAGAAAAACGAATGTCTTGTTAAACTTAAACTTTATACTATCTTTGTAATTTAAAATTAATTTAATGAAGCGTTTTTTTTTCTTATAGTGTACTATTTTTATAAAAGTTTATACTTGTCTTCGCCTTTTATATATTTTTTAAAAATAATCATTCTCTCTCTTTGAATTAAGCTGTATATACTATTACCCTTCCCGTTCCCACTTTTAGTAGTTAGTTCCCTCCATCATTTAAGGATTACGTAAAATAACATCCAGAAACAGAAAAGCAAAGAAAATTCTTCTAATCCGAACTTTTTTGTAAAAGATTAAATTTTGAAATTTGAAATTTACACACTGACGTCAAAAAAAAAAAAAAAAAAAAATTGCACCTAGAAGAAAGCTAGGCACGAAAATGAAAATTAAGAAATTGTTTCGCCTCTATTAGATATATAAATGATTAAGGAGTCAGCTGCAACAGTGCCAATGATTTCATCAAACGCGTGACTTACCCCATTCCTAAGGACCTTACAAAAGTTCTCTCAAATCACATAATTTTTATTCTAATTAAGTGTGTTTGAGCGTAATTTACTGCTTTGAAATTTAGGATGTCAACAACAGAGTCATTTGAACAGTCGGATTTCTTTAAGAAGGTTGGTATCGTTGGATTTCAGGAAGGCGAATGATATTCTGTTGGCTTGCGCGTCGTATCGGTTGCACAAACATTACAGTTTCATTTCGTTGGCTGAATTGGGTACCAGAAAGCTATCGCAACAGAAGTATGCTCAGCAAGTTCTACAGGGACTGGTGATATAAGCCATTCCCCACTATCTCAAAATTTGCAAAATCTGCAATCAAAGTTCAGTTTGCATAAAATGAGTTGAGACAACATACTGTTAAGACTCCATGCCATAAAGTATGGCAGAATACGTTAGAAATAATGGCGGCCCAACATCCTATCGTGAGTTTTAATGATTTTCTATTTTTATCAATAAATTTTGTCACACTCACGCTCAGTTTTTAATCATTTCTTGTTGTTGGTGATTACTTACTTCCAAATATCATTTTAATCTGACTATTCCATTTTAATTGCAACTTTTTGTGACGATGAGAGTATTTTATATATATTAGCTGTTTTTTAAATAACTAATAATAATAGAATAATATATTTATCCCCTTCTATCCTCATAAACGCATAATAAATGAAACTAATTAATAAAATTTGCTTTATTTTCTATCTAACAAAACTCGACACGTCTCTGATATTCTACATAATTTCTGTGGCGTGTGTCATGCACATATATAGTACACTGATTCACACTTAAAAGAAAACCGTTTATTAATAGCCCAATTACTACCTGAGGTGATTCTCTTGCACTTCTGAAACCGCAACCTTCTTCACAAGAAATCGAAACTTGTCTAAGAATCTAGAATGGAAACCCCACCTGAGTTCATTACGTTTGTTCTCTCATTCCTCTAAAATTGCCTGAGGTTTCGAATTTTTTTTTATCTTCACTTAATGATTTTGAGGTCTTTCTGTGTGCCAAATGACTGAGGTTATGCCAAACGCTGGAATGATTCGTTATTTTTTATTGAATGTGAAAATAAAGAATTTGTGGTTTCGCATAGAAAATGAATTTAATAGAACCAATGCACACGTGCATACGATATCTTATGAATGGTTTTATGAATGGGTTTTTAAACAATCAGAGATAAATATCAAAATATTTCTAGTCCAAGCAAATCCAATAAATTAAAATGACAAGAAGTCTTGTTTATGGCTTAGAAAGCTGTAAAATATCATTAAAAAAATAAAGTGTTTAATTTTTGTTATTAAAAATATTTTTTACTATAGCATTGGATAGAAAAAAATATTTTAACATATTCTTTAAAATTAATTTTCACTTCATTATGAAATCCTTCGAAATAATAATGAGGTAATTAGAATAAAAATTTACGATACATACAGTTAATTATTTATTTTAAAATTTATTAATCTGATAAATTTACAAATAATTTTCTTTGCTGGGAAAACTTTTTATAATTCGTATTTTAATCTAAATCACGCATATGAAATTTTTATAAAGTTAAATAAAAATTTCCGTGAGACTTTTTGAAATTTGACATTGCTTCATTTGTAGCACTTATAAATATATATATAAGATTTTAAAGTACGTACTTTAAGTGCTATATATAAAAAATTTGCGTTTTAGTTAGCGGTTTTTCAATCAAAAAATGTCTTTTGTTTTATATAGAGGATTTATTTAACATATAGTGCATTAAATTTATAAAAGTTTTCTTTTGCATTAAATGGCATGTTTGTAGGTATCTTGGTTGGTTATATGAAATTAAATGGCATCGAATCCTCGCAAGATAAATTGTGTATTCCTCGAGGATTCAATGCCATTATATAGTACTTCAAATATTGATATCTTATTTTAAACGATTTATCTGAAAGATTTAGTTTTCATTAGCAGTTTACCACAAAGATTAATAAATTATTTATTTTACATTATATTAATATGAATATAACCAATTAAATATAGATAAAGTTAAAACTTTAACATTAAATTCTCATTTTTATAATTAAAATTAATAGTTCCAAATTTTAGATTTAATATAATTTAACTAAAAAAAGATACATAAGTTAACAAAATATACAAATACTATTCATAAATTCAAAATTTTCTTTAAATATATTCTTTGTGTACTTTCATTAATTAATACAACTATAAGTTATATATTTCAGTCTTTTTGTTGATTGTCATATTGTAATAATATTGAAAGAAAGGATTTGTTTTTATTTTTCCATAATATAAAAGATTCCATTGAAATTGGGCATAAGAATAAGGGAAGCTAATTGATAAATTATCTAGGTCAAGTATTAATTTCAATGAATACAACTCCAAGGTGAAAATATAAAACTGAGATATATTATCCTTCAAATAAAATCTGAACATAATGAAGCTGTGTCTAAAAAACGTACTAGTTATCTTTAGAGCAATATTAGATTACAAATGAGGGGGGAAGAGGAGGATTTTATTTGAAAAGTATTAACATTACTTATTAAATTACGTTAAATGAACATAAAATGAGTTAATCGAATGGTTACAATTGTTTCCAAAATTGACTATACTGTTGAATAAATCAAAATTAAAACTTTAAATTTTAGAAGAGACATATGCAATTCAAAAGGACCGGGACCAATAGAATTGTCCCTTAAATGGAAATCTCCCTTACAAAGTGTATTACTGCATGTAAAGAACCTCTTCTATCTCTATTATTCCAAGCACTGAGTCCTCCAAAAAGTTGGATTTTTTATATATGGATAATACTATAGATATAAACAAACCACTGGAAACTCTAATAGACATATCTTCGTAGCCTCAGGCTAGCTCCAAATGGCCATGTGTCAGATGAAACTGATGAAGGATTTAATGGTTTCTATGATGAATAAAAAAAACTTTTGCATTTTAAAATAAAAAAAAAAAAACCTGTAAAAATTTTGTTTCCAAATTTTAAGCAGGGAGGCCCTATGCACGTTAAAATGCGATATGTATTTATAATAAAGATATTTATTTCATTGTTTTTCTCCTACGTACCACTTTCATTGCTAGAGAAAAATAATCACTCTCATGTATTAGTTGAAAGCGATGAAGAATTTAATGGTTTCTATGATGAATAATTTTTTTGACATTTTAAAATAAAAAAACAAATGTCTTTAAAAACTTTAGTCTCCAAATTTTAAGCCCAAAAATTCGTGGTGGACTCATTCTCGGTAAAATGTAATGCATATGCAAAATAGAGAAGTTATCTGTTTTATTGTTTTTTTTTTCTACGTAGCACTTTCTTTGTAGGAGAAAAACAATCATTCTCATGTATCAGAGAGATGAGAGGGATAAGGAATTTAACAGTCTCTATGACGATTTTTTTTTTTTTACATTTTAGAATAAAAAAAACAGCTTTAAAATGTTTGTCTTCATATTTTATGTCCAAAAATTTAGGAAGACCTCATACACTTTAAAATGCGATATATACACATAATGAAGAAAATATTTGGTTTATTGTTTTTCTCCTACGCACCACTTTCAATGAGAATGAGTTTAAAAATATGTTTTTTCAACCCAAATACATCGTGAAACTCAAGTACTTTCGGAACATTTGGCATCATTGTTAATACATTCTCTTATTAAACAAAATGCACAGCTTATTAGAGATTTTTAATAAATTCAATGTTGAAAGAGCCTCCAGTATACGTGACCTCACCATTTTTCGGTGTTTTCCTTCAATGTTCCATTATTTCAAAACTACTGCTGATGGGTTGTGTTTTTCAAAGCTTCAAGAGCAGGAGATGGTAGACTCGAGGAGGTTATTAGAGAAGGGAAAAGAATTCTCTGTATGTGTGCTCTCCACCTTAATTGACGCCGCATTTCCTAAGTTCCAACTCGTGACCTTCAACGGTGGGGTCAATCCCTTCGACCTCCCCGAAACTAACGGGCACGAGGAAAATCGAAAATTGCGAAAGTCTTAGAAGATAAAAAGAGAGGAAATCATTTAGAAAATAAAGTAATTTTCTTCGAAATCAAAAGGAATAAAGATAAATGGTATTCGAATGCTTTGTTATAATTGAGAAGTTTATGTATTTGTTTTTGTATGAGTGCTAAAGAAATATAAAGTGCACCCGCGCGCGCGCACACACACACATATATATATATTGTGTATATATATATATATATGTGTGTGTGTGTGTGTGTGTATATATATATATATATGTGTGTGTGTGTGTGTATATATATATATATACATACATACATACATATATATATATATGCGTGTTGTGTGATTAATAGTAATACAATTGATAAGGCATACTTTTTTTAAATTTAAGCTACTTTATTTACCAAATTTAAACTACTATAACTTCCACTTTAAGAGTCGCGTGTGTCTTGTTTATCTATATGTTAGCTGCAATTTAATTGTTGAATCAGCGCAAATTAAGGAAAATCCTCTGTTCTTAGAATATGAAGGCTTCATCTAACGATTTTCTTTTTTTCATGTGATGCTCTCCGCGTAACACACGCTACTTTTGAATGCTGCTTTCTCATGGCTAGACAATACCTTATAACCAACAAATGGATACCAACAAAACTAAATAACGTCATCATATCACCGATAGAGATTATTTGAATGTGTGTGTAAAAATTCGATTTATTCTTTTTTTTTAAAAAAAATTAATTGTTTTTAACGCCTCTCTTCTCAAACATAAAACTACTTTAACTTTCCCTTTCCCAGTCGCCTAAATCTTTGTTTATCTGTTAACTTCCTCAGTCCCAATGAAATGATGCTTATTTAAACAAAAACAATAAATGATGATGAAAATTTTTATTTACTCTAGGAATAGGAATACTGAAGTGTCTAAATTATGAAAATATGTTTTCTTTGTCGATAACATAAATATTTTTGTACGTGAATTATTCATTAATTGTATTAAATAAGCTGTAATTACAATTAATCTAATGTATTGAAAGTAAGGCAGAACCAAATATCTAATTAATGACAAATTTATGATGCCTTTATCTACAAAATAAATAAATCATCAAAATATAATTATAGCCATAACATTGCAATTATTTTAAAAGCTTAGGTTAATAGATTTAATGAACTCATATATATATATATATATATTGATTTAAATTCGACATTTTTTGAAGATTTTTTTTATGTTGCGATCAAATCAATGAAATTCTCTTGAAAACTCTTGAAAATTTCATTTGAATTTCTGAATTACTACAACTGGTTAATTAGATAATTATTATTATACATTAAATTATTTCTATAATTGGCAACTTGATAAAAAATACTTTTCTCTTTGTCTCTGTTTCTCTTTTATTCTACAAAAATATTGAGAAAATAATATATTTAATGTAAGGAAGAAAAATATTGTGTTACAGTTATTGAATTTTTTTAGTGGATACATTCGATATCAGCTGGTTTATCTTTTAATACATTGAATATCAGATATTATCAGAGAAATTGATATATCAATCAATAATCAGATATATCGTTATAATTGAACACCCTATCTGTTAGTACATTTAATATCAGTCAATGATATTTAATCACCTAATATCTTACTGGAATTAGTGCAATGAATAAAATATGTCACATACATGGGGGAAAGATGTGTCATTCAGAAAGAAAAAAATATTTTTTGTTAAATATTAGTTAACGTAATAGATACGACTTTTATTACATTGTATAACTTGTATAACAATGTAACATAATTCGAGATAAAAACCAACATTTTTAAAAACAACGTTTTTATATGGTGGCAAAGTTTATTAAAAAGAATTATTGAAATATTAGTTAAAACTGGCAGCAAATATCTAAATATTGCATTGTTAGGCAAGTAAGAACGGTTCCCAAAATTTCAAAGCTCTAGCTTGATGGAAAGTTGGTTAAATTAACGATCGAAAATTTGATGACACACACACCAAGTGAAATTCAGAAAAACGTTTTAAAAAATTAAAAAAAAAGTGATTTAAAATATAACTACAATAGATTTAAATTCGAAAATTCGTAATTCCATTATTCATAATAATTTTTATTTCTATGTTAAAAAAAAACGTAACCTAAAAATAGTGACATGTTAGCAACTTTGAAAATGATCATAAATGTCAAACAATAAACCTTAAATATGTAGATTTGAATCAAAAGTGACTGCGTAATTCCCTTAAGTATTTGTTGAAAGAACAATACAGCTTAGTCCTCTGTCAAAAAACAGTTGCTTGACTTGTGGAATAAACGTGTTTTAAAAATGAAAGTTCGGTTACACATCCTCGAAATGTCAAAAGTATTATAGCTTCCGAAAAACGAAATGCAGATTTGACAGTTTACTACCCCGAAGTTTACGAGCCGAACCTGTTACGGAAGAAGTCAAACACGGAAAAGTTACAGCTAATGGTATACGTTATGACAGTTTAGGTGGTCTTCTTTTACAATTTTGAATGGATAGCATTAGTCTGATAAAACAATGCAAAATCCTATAAGGACGAAAGTAAAAATTTTCTATTTAAAATGGAGGTACAAATGAAAATGAGGGTATGCCATTTTTAAGAATTTGTATCTTAGATAGCAATTTTTTGCTCGATGTGTTATCTAGATATGAACTTTTAAATTGTTTTAATTGTTATTTAATGAAATATAAATTCTTTCCCTTAATGTCTGTCGCATAATGTAATTAAAATAAAATATTTCTGTTACACAGCGATATAAATGTTAAACCACCAACCAGCCAGTCGTATTTTATGCTACCTTTTTTTTTTTATTTTTGATAAATAAAATTTAAATTTTCTTCAAATTGTACTTATTGCAAGAAATTCTCAAATCCATAGGAAAAATGCTGTTCTAAAAAAATTATTTTTGACAAAATTTGTCCTAATTAGTTCTAAATTTTTAAATTTTAGTATTCTGAGAGACTTAATTAAAATTACGAAAAAATTATTTATCGATGTTTATATATATATATATATATATATATATATATGTGTGTGTGTGTGTGTGTGTGTGTGTGTGTGTGTGTGTGTGTGTGTGTAGTGTGTGTGTGTGTGTGTGTGAGCGTGTGTGTGTGTAGTTGTGTGTGTGCTATTGTGTGTGTGTGCGCGTGTGTGTTTGTAACATTTTTTCCTGTCCTGCGTATTGGATAATTAATTTAATAATTATTTCTCTATATAATCAGATTTTGCCAGGTCAGGCGGGATACATTTACTTGTATATTTCATTTTGATGAATGAAATTGTTTAAAAAATATTTCTTAACACTTTTGCTAATTGTTAAATAAATTGGCAGGTTTAATTAAGAAATATACAAATATTTGTTAATTACATTCAAATTAATAAACTAAAGGGCATCTTTATAGATTATTTTATAGAATTATACATAGTTTTTGACTTTAAATCTATTTTTGTACAAGCAATATTTATGTTTACAGAATATATAGTATATAATATGTTGTACCTGCAGTATAATAAATACTATCGGCACGTCATTTTGATTTCAAATATAGTCAAATTCACAAATATTTCTAATTAGTTTCGAAAATTTAACTCATCTTTTCGTTTCAGAAAAGTGAATATTTTGCATTATTCATTCTTTTTCCATTTGCAATTTAAAATTCACTCAACCTGATTAGTTCGATGATCAAAGAGCGATTGCTTAAAAGTCAATTCAATTCCTATTAAGTCATGCATTAATGTACTTAATTTCCTCACCTTGTCCATTCTAATCAAATGTAAAAATTCATTGCAATAACATTTCATTCTCTCGAAATTTAAGTGAATCTTTATTATTAATGTCAAGCAAAGGTTCAAAAGTTAACTTAATTCATATAGAAATTGCTTAATTCATTAAAATTCCTTGATTCTTTTTTTACCTGAACAGTTTAAATGATGGAGGCGTTTATTGCCTTGATTTGTTATTTAGTAGAGACTTTAAACAAGTCACATTACCATCAACGTCATATGATTGCCTAAAACTTAATTTAATACTTGATAAATCGCGAAAATAATTGAAATTCAAAAAAGGAGTTATTTTTTAACTAATTATGACTCACCTTTCATATTTCACTGACAATGCCACGGGCTGTTTTCAAGAAGCATCGATGATCATTCCCCATTAAGGCTTCATTTGACAAGCCTGTTGCTGCTATTAATCACATTTCATCTGGGCTCTGCTATATCCTTAATATTCATTTTTAGATGAAATCGACTTTTACGGAATAATGCTTCCTTGACGAAAATCAAAGTGGCTAATCCCTCATAAATTATTCCATGGACGTCCCAGCTGTCAATCATGGTAACAAAATTTCTGACATTTTCTCTTAAATTTGACTTTTGCAGCTCTCGGACAACCTATCGAGGCCACGGCCTATTTGACTGCTGGGTCCTCCCCCCTCATCGTACACTTAACCTCGCGGGTGGACATTAGGCAATAAATTCCTTGCTTTTATCATAAATTTCCACTTTATGGAGAGAAATTTGAAAGAAAAGCTATTAACGACCAGTATCGAGAATTGCGTTTTCGTTGAGCAATGGCGTCTCGATGAAAAATGGATGTGGGGAGGCTCGGAAATTGACGGCTAAGTTGATGGCAGTAATTTACGGTTAAGGTGCTATTAAAACAGGTCCTATAATATATTCTTTGTACAAGAATCTTTAATGATGCATATTGAAGATAGGGGATTTTGGCGGATGCTCCTAATAATGATATTTAGAATCTTGTTTTCATTACGATCGCCATTATTCATAAACGTGCTGCTTTCTTTCCAGGGTTAGGTTGGATTTTTGATGGATGCCCTTACACCTCTCATTATTTCTTAGTTTGAGAGTAGAAGTGCTGCACGGTTTCGAATGCGTGTATTAAATATATTCTACATTCGCATAGTTTGATTTCAAAACTTGTGATTAAGCGTAAAATTGATTCTAATTCTTGGGTAAAGAAGAATTATGTAATTCAGAAATCGGTAATAACCGACAACTCTTTCTTAATGAAGTACTTTAACTCCGAGATGACTTTTATGAATAAACAGTTGGAATTGTAATAATCGTCGCTTAATTTGGTAATAATAATAATCTTAGAATTTTGAATGGTAAAATTTATTTTATCTAAAATTGTTTCTTACTTTTATTTATGATACATTATAAATATTATTGCTAGAAAACTCGAAATCGAATGAAATTAGCTTGGAAGAATTATATTTGAAAAATCAAATCGATTCGTAACAAATAAAGTTTTATGAAAATTTGATGTTTGGTAATTTTTTCATCTGAGAAATAACCAAACCATTCTCGAATTACGAATTTTCAATTTTTTTTTAGTATTGATTAAGGAATCAGAGAGAGAATTTCCATTACTTTATTTCTTTGGATAAAAATAGTCTTAATCATAACTATTGGCCAAAATATTATTCATCTGATTAGAAACCAGATACATTATACAAGATAAAGAAAAAAAATATGAGCTGGAGAAAAGGGAGCTTGACATAGCTCTAAAAAACTAAACTGTGTACTGTATTGCAGACTATTAATAAAAATGACTTGTTTTCAGGACATCACATTTATTTGCACACCTCTTTTCAAACATAAATAATATACACAATTTCCACTAGCACAATTTATCGACGTTCGTCTTTACATCTTGGAACCAAACTCAATTCTATTTTTATGTTCGTTGCCAGTAAATTTTCTAAAAAACCACAAATATGATCTGGTGTTGCCAATAGCATGATTTTATTTCTTTGTACTTTAAACATTTAAATATATATATATCTTAATAAAGAATATTAAAAAAAAGTATCACTTTAAGTTTAAATCGTTTGCTTTTAAAAATTGAATATATCACAACTGGCAGCATTAATTGCCAATACTCTGTTCTATCTATAAACATATTTTGATCAATGCGAATATGTATCAGTTGCATATTTCTCCTCTTTTCTTATTCTTCCTTTTCATATATTGTCTTTTTTTAAAAATTATTTATGAAAGAAAAAAAAAATTGAAAGAATCCGAAACCAATAAAAATTTTACGTTTTTAATTTTAAATTTTTTTATGCATCCACTAACTTAAAATTAATTGAGAAATATTTTAATGCCGAAAATATTTTCAAAATTTCTCAAACGTACGCATAAACTAAAAACAAACGTAATTATGCTTACTCATAACACGAATTTCTCAAGAAAATTCGATAAAATTACGCAAGACATGAATGTACAATACTCTTCTGTGAGTAATGAATTTGTTACATTTATTTTCACAAAACTGAAGATTTAAAAACTATTATTATGCGAGTTTAGCGCACAAAAATATAAGTGAATGAATGATGCTCATATAATTTGGCTTTAATTAGGGTCATTTACTAATAACCGCAACTAAAATCTCCCCATTTAGGTTAATGATGTTTATTTTAACATGTTCATCTCAATTAAGAACAATAACCAAAGCTGAATGTAACCTTGTTCGACTTTGCCTTTATTATTATTTTTATTTTATTTTTATTTACTGTAAATTTTCCTGTCTCAGAGGTATTATTCTGTATATTACGTATATAATAAGTCATAGTCTTGAAATTTTAGTGTAATTGTTTATTACATAAAGAACTGAGAAAGTCTGTGTCCTTCGCCTGCAAACTTGTAATTTTGAATTCATCGTTTCGTTTTTAGCTAGGCTTTTAACAAAAATGAAAGTAAAACGTGGGGTAGAATATCGCATGCATCATACAAATTTAGTTTTATAAGAAATTTAATTTAATAATACAGATACTCTTAAAATGAAATATCGAATCTGAAAAATCCAACGGATTGAAAATAAAACTTCAGAAAAGTTTATCTACAATAATTTTGCCACAAATTTAAATTCTCTAAAAAATAAAATAATTTGCTCCTATTTAACCAATTGATAGGTACAGGCTTTTAATATCCTTTTTCATAAAGAGTTCTGTTCATATATTCAAGTAACTAGGTATCAAATTGAATTTTTATTACTGTAAGTAGAATAAATTTCATTACTGTAATGTCTTTTTACTACTGCAAACAATTCATTTTTGTAATAAGTATACTTTTTTTGCTATTGTAAGCAAAGTAAAATATGTCCCCTCTAAATTTAAAATTAGTTTTTATTTATCACTGTAATCGTAACTTTTGGAAATTATTATCAACAATTTTCATTGAACTTAAACAGATTTTTTAAAATAAAACTTGAGGTAAATTTTATACATGTTGCTCAATATTATACCTTACTGAAATGTTTTCGTAGGAATATTTTTTTTGTAATTTTATTCGAGATAAAAAGTTTAAATTTAAAAAGTAACAGAATGCATAACAGCTTGTAAATAAACAGATATTCTTTTGCAGCATACTTAAATTGTTTTTCTTTAAAAATCAATATATAGTTTTATTTAAAAATTCAGTTACATTAGGGAATCGTATATTAATTAATTCTAATGTGAAAGATACGTCTTAAAAACAAATGGAGCTTCATTTATCTTCTGACTTATTCAAATACGTTTTCAATTTTCTGGAAGTTAATATTATTTAAATCCATTTCTAATTATTAATATATAATACGAGAGAATACAATGTTAAGTATTTTGATGATATAATTTTTTATATAAAAATAGTACAAAATATAAGATGATTATTTGTCAAAACGATTCGTTTAAGTTTCTTAAAATTAATTATTTGCTTTGTATGCATTCAATAACGTTGATGGACAAATACTTTATGTATATGTATCCATTAATGTATTTTTAATCCGTTATTTTAATTTAGCCCAAAAGTACATCTCTTCAAAAAAAAAAAGTATTGAGAAATATAAGACAAACAAATATATAACAGACTACATTGTAATATCAGACAAAAAAATTTCCTTTATATCTTAAATGTTGGTTTCTTCTATGTAATTTTTAAGCCTCTCATTTAAAGTGACCGCGGTATCTTGTGGTAGTCGGGGGTTCGAGCTTTGATAACACTAAAGACACGCCGTGTAGTCGAGGCTCAAAGTCCCCCAGTTGGCGTGGTTTGGAAGTTAAATGCGAGCTCAGGTGTCATCCTCTTCGCTTAACAAAGGCTGGAATTTACGAGGTCCGTCGCCAATAGACCTCATATTGCTTTTATTGCTACGTGAATAAAACCATACCTGTCATATAAAATCCGGAATATGGTATGTAAAATATTTAATATGTTAAACTACATCATCTACTATTGCACCTTACAACTTCTCTACATCATTATTTTACTAATATGTTTAACTACCTTATTTACATATCATCATGTTATAACAGATTGGCTAAAATTTTACCTTAATAAGTTTATTATTTATGATGGTTATGGTTAATCAAGCAGTCTTCAATTTTTAAAGGCTTGTTTTCATAGTAAAATAAGCATAAATTAGAAAAGGAGATCTTCAAACATCGCAGCAAAATTATATAAAAAAATTTATGCTGTGTACAATTTTGAAACAATACATACTGATGATACTTTAATTTATTATTATAACAATCTTCATTGTGAAAGATTAAAAGAATATCTTGAAGAATAAGTCAAAATTTTGATATTTTTATTCGATGAAAAGGTGACGTATAAAATTGAAGTTATGTTTCGTTAAAACAGAACTGGTATAATTGTTCTGCTTAGTCTTTTAAAGAGAGACAAATGCACGTTTTTTGTTTGATAAAATATTGGTTTTTACTTGCATACTTTTCCTAGTTAAGAGTACAGAACCTGTAGCTAATCACGTCGATTTCAGACCTCGTAATTTCAATGAAAAATCCTCGGGAAGATACATATATTAAATACATACATGTATTAAATATATTTTATATATTTATACTGACACATATTAAATATGTCGTGACCCACTAAATCCTCAGTTTGGTGGTGGTGTGAATGTGTTGAGTGGTGTGATTTCCGGGTGTGACTTCGTCGTCTGAATGTGGTACAAAATTACGCGGTGGTTTTGTTAACATCACACAAGTGAATTGTTCGATCAAGAAGAAGGAAGCAGCTGGAAGCATTATATTTACAAGCATAGAATATCTGTTATCATGAACAAATATGTATTAAGAGTTACTTTTTATTCATGTCTCTTCTGTTTGTGTAAGTGATACTATCTTTTATTGAACTTTGAATCAAACTCACTTATTCGCTCGTGTTTTTTCATAGTAAGTTATCACAGATATCCGATACTGTTCGGAAAAGCATGAACAGCTCTTCGTGTCTCGAGCAGTTTATTGTTTTTTGTCCCCAGTGTGTGTTGATGGTGGAGATGCGGCATCAATTGCTCAACCACCCCTCCTCTTCCACGTTTCATCAGCGACGTCGATTGGCTTGGAGTTAAATTAATCATGGGTGGTCAACAAGGATCATGGCTTCCAATCTTTCCATCAATCGCTCGCCGTGTTGTGAAGCAACCGGCTGAAATCGAGAGGGGGAACCTCAATCTGTCATCTTCATCAAAGTTCGCAGTCGGTGGTGAGGGCAAAAGGTTCTGCATCCACAGGGTTTCCGCTTCGTCTTTTTTTGCTGATTGATGCGTGGAGTGGGAGGTTGTGTGCACAACAGAGAGGGTATGCTTTCACCCGTTGTTTACCAGAACAATGGGTTTAATTTTTGAAAAGAATGACGGGGACTCGTATGACACAAATATTTACTCGTGTTTTTCTGTGTGTTCTTTTTTCTAAAAACCAGACATCATCAGAAGTCTGAGAAATATAAAATTTTATAAGGGAATCGTTGGTGTTTTTTTTTTTTTATTTTTAATTATTATTGGTATTTTTCACTCATAAAAGAGTTAATGAGCTCAAATTATTATGGATATATTGTGAATATTTACATAGAAGAGGGATATTTATTTTAAGTGATTGATGGCTCAGATATATTTGAAAAATATCGTCAATATTTGGTTTTAATTTTACTATTCAATTCTAAGAATATCTAGATGTTCTAAATATTTCTAGAATCGATACAGATGTTTCGATTCTAGATGCTTGTTGATGATAGTGTTGGGTTTTAAATTACATTTACCTTTTTGAATGTATTATGCCGTTCGAAGTGAGGACTGATATTGGATATTAGGTGTAAATTTATTGCATCGTGATATAGAAAGCCAAGTTCTAATTCTCTGATGTTATTTTTATTTAAAATTTGATTGTGCGATTCCGAATCTGCCAGCTGCTTGTTGAAAAGCATAATCTTTTTTCTTTCCACGAACGAAAACGTACTGTTCCCGAATTTTAAAATAAAAATTGGTTACGGGGATGGTGTCACGAACTAACAAATGTGAGTATAAAACTGGTAAAAAAATAATTAAAACCGTTATTTGTGTTCGACAAATCATGACCCCTGCCTTGTCGGACAGTAAAATATTCTCCTCGTTGATTTTTGGTCCGGGGGAAGTAATTATTCTCGTGAGGTAATGAGACATCTTTAAAAATTTACGGAGGGTGATACGGAACAAAAGAAGGGAAATGTGAGCGAAGAGAGTGTGTTCGTTTTGCTTGACAATTCACGTCTTCACACAACCAACACTGCCAGGCAACTCATGGATTCATTCTATAAGGACTTCATCAACTACCTCTCTCGCAGCCTTGATCTGACACCTTCACATTTTCATCTTTTCGCCTCTCTGAAGTTGTTTATGGGGGAGGGAAATTTCGATTACAATTGAGGTCCAGAGTGCCGTCAAAAAAGAGCCAAATAGGAGGTGGGAAAATTTTTGACAAAGGTAAATGAAAGCTCCTCTCTCGGATCACAAAGTGTATTGGCAAGGAAAGTGGCTCGTTGAAAAAATAGTGCTTGATGTACGTATATGAATTTGTCAATTTTTCAAAAATACAATAATTTTCTTTTTTTAAGAAATTGAATATTCTTTCTTTCTGCACAAACCGTGAAAACAGTGTGTTTCGAAATTCATGGACAAACATTTAATAGGTGATAGAAAACATCTAAACAAGCAATTTTCACCCCTCAATGCGTAGGCGAGATGCAAGTGGTGAACTTCTACACGGCGCTGAAATGGAAAGCATAAAGAGCGAGTTTAATTACACATCGTCATTTCTATCGTAGATTTCAGGAGGCGTTGACTTTACCTGATTACTGTACGTCTCCATGCTCGTGCTTCATGATTTCCATCACTGCGCCGTCTAGCGGTTCAAAGCTTGCTCTCCAATAAGTATTGTAAGGTGAAAATTACTTGTTTAGATGTTTTCAATTTCCTCTTAAATGTTTGCCCTTGAGTATCGAAACACACTGCATTAGTATATATAATATATATTGCAATGATAAATATTTCGCAAGTGTTAATTTTCTTAAATTTAAATCTATTCAAGAGTTTTGATTCTTTAAAAAGTTGTTTTTGAACCTGAAATCAGTTTATATTAAGGAAGAGTTTTTTCAAGCCGATATTTTTTTGTATTATTATCTTCAATTATCTTCTCATTAAAGTAACATCTATAAATTTCTGTATAAAATGTCAGAAGTTATAATTTTCTATTGATAAAAACGAAAAGCAGAAAAATATAAATTCAAATAAACTAAAAGTCTGTGTTTTGTGGCTTTATATAAATAATTCATTACAGGAACCATAAAAATGTTGTGTTAAATTACGAAATACTACCCAAACCTTCAAACACTCTAAAACTATCACGAATTTTTCAATCCAACACCCTATTTTCGATTTCACAGAGAAACAAATGATGAAAAAAAAGCTCTTGGACCATAAAAAAATACACTAGATAACATCTTTGTAGCGCTAACCGGTGTTTTCCCGATCGGAATCTGTCATTAAAAACAGATTTAACTGGTGTTCAAAGGTTATACAGGTTACAAATAAATCGTGATTTATGAACTAACATGGTTTATAACTGTACTGGGGCAGTTGTAACTGTATTCTGTGAGTTAGGTCAGTAGCTTAGAGAACAGCTTCAAATGATTCTATCACGATTTATATCGAAGCAAGATATTAAATTGCTGATTAAATATGAAAGCAGGAATCGTTCCAAAAGTATATAACTGCACGTATATCCATAGATTTTTCAAAACATTTTATTCAAGAATGATCTTTTGAGATATTAATTTCGATAACAATTTTCAGCAAGTGGTTCTTATTCATCCACTTAGATTTCCGAGATATTACAAATAATTTATTTGTGACCTTTAAAATACATGATGGCTAAATTTATAAGTAAAATTAACAAGCTATATTTATAAGCTAAATTTATAAGTTTTTAAAATTAATCTTGATATCTGATATTCCTTTCACTAACTATAGTGTTTTTCTCAGTGATTTTTTTTAAAGAAAATCAGACAAATATTTCCGCCCCAGAGTTTATTAAATATATAAAATATTTTAAGTATCAGTAATTTTAATGAATATCTGTATATCTCAGATAGTGATTAATTTCAATATTGTAATTAATATGTGATGTTTATAACCCATGGTTGCTTAGCGAGCGAAGGATCCGTGGCATTCGAATCGAAATAAAGAGTTCGATTCCTGCTTCCACTGTGACCGCGGTAGCCTAGTGGTCATGGTCGCGGTCTCGCAGCCAGCGGTTTTCGTCGAGTCGTGGGTTAGAGCCTTGGTGCCACTAAAGACCCTCCTCCCTGTGTAGCGGGGCCGAAGCACGTTAAATCTATCTGGGCTCAAAATCCTCCTGTTGGCATGGTTTAGAAGTTAAATTTAAGTTCTGGTGTCGTCCTCGTCACTTAACAGAGGCTGAAAATTACGAGGTCTGTTGCCAATAGTCCTCATGTTGCTTTTCGTACGAACTAAACTGAATTGAACCTCAATTAAAGTTTTAGGTTTTGTTTAGTGTATTAGATTGAGATATATGCGGAACAAAAGCCGAATAATAATGGACAATCGCCATATCGATATTTTTAATTATCTGGATAAAATTTATTCTGTATATTAATTGATCCTCACATATGTAATGCTGTTAATTACAATATTGGTTTCAGGAGAAGCCGTAGATTACAGTAACCCGCAATATCGTGAATATTATGTATGTAAAGATCAAATAATATGCAGTATAAATATTGTCCAGATATCCACAATATATATAGTAGATGTACTTTTTTTGGTTCCTAAGCTGTTTTGCCTGATTTTATCTCTCATAAATATATTTTCGTTTATTATTTAATGTGGGAACTTTATAGGCTTATTTTCCCATTTAATTGACGACTAAACTCAGAATGTCACGTGATAAATTAATGAAAACATATTCGTGGATAAAATTTTAATAGTTGCTCTCATGTTTTTTCCTCACTATTTAATAATTTTTATTAGATAAATGAGAGAATAAAATTTTCTTTTGTAGAGTTAGGTTTACTGCATTAACTACTTAAAAAAGCAAAGTTTAGGATATAAATGCAGTGTTAGATTCAATGTTACCTTAATGCTTTTAAAATAATAACAATTTTCCAGTTGTATTTGCGTTTCTACAATGATTACAGGTTATAATAACTACAGCTCTACAATGATTATAGAGTATAGTCTTTTAATTTTTTTTCATGTTTTTTCATGCCTTTACCTACTTCGAAGGTTTTTGAAAGACCAAATTACATATTACGAGTGAAACCTTGAAGTATACCGTTTTCGCTGCGATCAATAATAATCAATTATTCATTTCTTCATAAAGAGCTTTTATATATTTTGAACATTTCCATTTAAAATTGCAATGCTTTTATAGATTTTACTAAGTGATAAAGCCATTTCCACATATTTGAAGAACAAGCGTTAACCTTCAAGGGCTCTTGATGGTTTATATTCCGACTCATTTCAATTTCAAAATGTGCACGATATTCCTACTGACACGTGACCCACTTTGAAATAAACATTCTACATTGATCACGGCACTGTTCCCAAATGCACATTTAAGTTATCACGATTTTGCCTGAGTTTTCAATTATTTACGCTTACGCTCTCTGCATTCATATGTCGGTAGCGATTAATTCAATGCTGGTCTTCGAGAGATTCGACTTGATCTTAAGTCTACAGAACAGTTGACTATGTGCTATGCAAACAATAGAAGATAACATTAATTTGAGTTCCTATTTTAATTGGGACTGACTCTTTCCTTTTAATACTTTGCTCTCATTGATATCCTTTGTCATAAAGTTTTAATCCAAAATATTAATCAATTTTTTGAATTCCTACTATTAGTTCACACTCTCCTTATATATATTGCTTGTTCAAATTTTCAATCGTTAATGAAATACTTTTTATTCATCCTCTCAAGTTCAAATACATTATTTTTAAACTCTTAGTGGATGGCACTTGATGTTAATACAGTTTTTTCAAATATTCATTCATTTTATTAAATTTAATTGGTGAAAATGCAATTTAGTCCAACCACTTGGAGCGATTTCAAAAATTGCCAAACTCGGCGATTTTTTTGGGCTGAACGTTAAGTCCGCGAAGCGAACCAAGGTAGCCACATGTGGCAAAATACCGCTAAATAGTTCCTGTAGCCAAGGATGGTTGGGCTGTACTGCATTCCAACTATTTAATTTACCGGATGAATTAAGAAACAAGCCAGTGCTTCTACTATGTCATTTGTCTTGCAATAGCAAAGTTGGTAGAGCGTCGGCTTAGAATCTTCATGTCTTCGGGTCGAAGCATAAAAATATTTTATTTGATTTTTAAATAATTAATTTTAGTTTTATATGGGAAAACAAAATTTCTTTTATGATATTTAGCAGGATATAAATTTAGGAATAAATACCGTCAGTGACGATGAGTGTAGATTGCTGGAAAAAAATTTCTTTTGCCACTTAATTTTGAGATTCTGTCATAAGTATATACACATTTATATTAATTGTAATTATTTAATAAAAAGTAACTAAAATAAAAATTTTCTTTGTTGACCTAAGTAGGAATTGACTTTAATTTTTTTTATATTACTTGTTTTTGATTTATTTCCTCCTGTGAAATTAAAAGTAAATGTGACATGATTGTGATTGTTTATTAACGTCTCGCTTAGAAGCATCATGAAGGCTATTGGCGACAGACCTCGTAATTTTGAACCTTTGACAAGTGATAAGGGCGATGCCTGAGCTGGCACCTCCCTTTTCAAACTTCCACATCACACCTACGGGAGGACTTGGGACCTCGACAAGATTTAACGAGCATAGCTAGTCTTTAGTGACATCGGGGAATTAAAAGTTAAAGACGATGCTTCAATCAAAATAAATATAAAACCAGTATATATTTTATTATTGAATACATTGAGTTTTTCTTTAAAAAAATGCTCAGAATCCTGAATGTATTCGGGTATTGGAATGTGCATGGGAACGTATTTGGGATTGGAACATATTACGTCAATAAACGCGATTAATTCAAAAACTATGCAAAAAAGCAAAAAAAAAAAAACGTTAAGTAACATAATACAATTTTAGGTGTACAAGAAATCACTTTTACAACTTTAGAATAATCTCAGAACCAGCCTTTGATCAACCAAATATGTTCATCAATAGATTTGAAAGGACGAATGATTTTGAATAAAAAATTAGTAAAAACGATCCAGCATTTATTCTGAAATGCAAATTTTTAAAGCAAATGCTATCCATCATTTTTATTTTATAATGCAAAAGCAAAAACGCTTTGAAATTTTTGAATGCAGAGATGAAAAAAAAAGCGAAAAAAGAAAATTATTAGAATATTGGCATGTATAATCAAAGATAATTTAGTTTAATTTCCTCGATTTAATAACACATTTTACATTACTATTGTGAGTGTGCGTAGTTAAAGGAAAGTTTGATTTCTGGTGGAAAGGTATAAATTATGATGACCACACACGCACACTACTTATGTTCACTATTAAACTTCAAGATATATGTTTAAGAAAAAGGAAATGTATGCAAATGAAATTTCAACAAGTCGAGCGAACGTTTTTTTCAACATGAATGAAATGAAATTTCAACAAGTTTTTCGTACGTTTTGTAGATGGAATTTTTTGTACACTTTCTCTTTAAGCTTAAAAGTAAAAATAGTTTGAGAAATGTTTACTGTTTTAAACTTGTATCAATAAACTATCTGAAATTAAATTAAATTTATGGAAATTATGAGTGTGAGTGTGTGTATGTGCACATTTGATTAATGCCATCCTTTTTTTATTTCTTTATTTATGAATCAAGGTTTTTTTTTTTTTTTTTTTGATACTGTAACCATGAGCGCCATGTCGCGGTATCTGTTAGGGTTAACAGAGATTCAATAAGTGAAAACTATCCAAATAACGAATACCTTTTTAGATTTAATTACGTTTATTTGCACACTACACTTAAGATCACAACAAATCTAAGGACAAAAAATTAAGGGAAAACATAAGAATACAGATCCACATAAATCTCGGGGTGGAACACCGTGTTTACTTGTTAGCTCCTCCGCATGGATTACTAGGTATTAGAGCTCCAGTTGTCATCACTTTTCCTGCGGCCGCTAGGTAGCACGCTTCAACGCAGGGTGGTTGCAACAATACAACTTTAGATAATAGACAATTTTGTTATAAAAAATAGTTTTTACTTCCTGAATTACACTATTCATAGCAAATTTTTCATGTAACAACTTTAATATTATAAATTTAATTGAAAATCTGTAATATATGGTATGCAATAAATTATAATTATCTTAGAAATACTGTGTTATGTAGTAAACTTAGTAAAGATTTCAATAGCAATTTTAAAAATAACTCCCTTACCTCAAATAGAAAAAGTAACAATTTCAAAATACCTATAATATGAAATATTGTAGATATTAGAAATAGACATTACACCCCAATTTCATAGTCAAATTATTTTTCTTGTATGAACTGGGTGATAGGCCCTCTTTCTTCCAATAATATTGTTAAATTGTATAATATTGCCATTAATTTCTTAAGGAAGCCAATATCTAACGCTCAATTTGTGTTCTTTGTGATTGAATTACAAACATTATTTTATATTTCACAAGTTTATAGAATAAGCATTTTACATTGTTGCTACATTTTCAAAAAATGCCGTGTTAAATTTTTTTAATTAGAAGAAATATATTTACTGTAGCAATTTACATCAAAAATATTACTTTTAATCTGTATGAAATTATTTTTTTTCGGCATCATTGGTAAGTTCCATCAACTTCTCGCAAAAAAAGAATCCATTTTATATTGCTTGCTTTTATCTGAGATATCTTTATAAATTTCTTTATATATTGCTAAGCATTGTGGAGTTTTCTCTTTAATTTTCTTTCAAAAGAAGAATCTTTATTTAGGAAATATAACTGTAACTGTTCTATTAATATCCGAATTCTAAAGAATATTTTTACGCTTTTCTATAGTAAAATGTTTAATTTCTTGGTTTTTATCCAGGCTATCGCCCCCTGTATTATCTTGGCATGTTCCAGATATAATTTCTACCAAATTTTCTTCATTAGTTTTTTCTTCCATAAGTAAATCAGAATTTATCTAGTTCTTAAACCATATTAGAATAAACCCATGTTCCACGATGTCATGTTGTATAAAGGTTTTACCGAATTTTCGAACCACCTCATGTAATAGAAATATTGTATTGCACAGGGGTTATCTGTATTTTATTTCCTTTTCCGATAGATATCTTGGTATTTAACCACTGCAGAATTTTTTATTATCAGCTCATGTATTATGATATGGGATTGCATCTATTGCTTAATACAAGCCATTGTTCAAACAATGGACATTTGAATATATCTTTAGTTAGAAAAGTTTTTTTTCTTGTAGTATTAAGGAATATTGTTTGTCGATTTGATTGTTTATGCTAACGTGAAAGATAGAATAATATTAATGAAAAGAGATAGATAATATTTATCGTGTAAAACGTTAATGATAAATATAGTGACAAAGAAAATAAAGCGTCGTCGTGCTGCATGTATAAGTTTTGACAATGATCTATTGCATTTATTTACTACGCATTGTTTGAAATTTGTAGTAGTTTTACATAATTTATACGAAAATACGAACTAATTTTCTAAGACAAAATATGTCATTTCAATGTATTGTTCATTACATTTTAATAAATAGAAATTTGTATTTTTCTCTGAAAAACCAAATAATTGATTATAAAAATTTATTTAAATATCAAATAAGAATAATAAAATAGTTTAAACCAAACGATAAAGTTGATTAAAATCTCGATCCAAATTATTTACATTTTTTATAATATGTTTGTAAACTATCTAATTTTAAATCAGGTTTATTTCTTGCACCCGCAGGAATAATATTTAAAAAATACATTCTGCTATTAGCAGCAAGAATGAATAATAAGAATGAGTGAATACGAATTTTAAATTTATAGCGATTTTATTTCATTTCAGATTTAATACTGAAAAAAAAAACAATGTGCGGAAAGAAAATTAAAATCCTGTATCACATTTAGTTATATGATAGATATGATCTTGTCCCCTTTGACGTGGTTTAAAACTTAGCAGCAATTTTACACCAAATGTAAAAATATCAAAGGGAAGTGTAAAAATATAAGCGAAATTTTGAAGCTGATGGTCAAATTAGAAAATAGCATAGTAAAATTGTACAAATATTTCTAAAATGAGATAAAGCTACAAAAGGAATATTTCATAAAACAAATATCAAAATCTTTAAAGTTCTTTTTAGGTGGTTTAAAAATTAATCTTATTTATGATGAATACGTTTTTATATTCATCGGCGATACGTAACATTACCAAATATATGAAATATACGTATGCACATGTGTATGTGTGTATATATGTATGTATATTTACATTTGTGTGCGCGTGACTTTATAGAAATCTATATTTCTTCCTAAAAAATAATCACTTTTTTATTCACAGATTATTTTATTCGTGATTATTTGATTGGATTTCAAAAGTTCAAATTTAGTTTAACTTTCTATTCCATACATGCTCTGGAATTTAGACTTTTTCCAGCTTAGGTAGATGATGAAAACATTCGAGATTTACAGGATTAGTTAGAGGAAAAATAAAATTTCGTTTATTCTAGGATATGTTATAAGTTTCCTTCTAAATTTAAGGAATTTTTAATGTTAGTAAAAAAGGTGTAATAACAAAATTTTTCAAGGTATATGTATGCATTTTTGCTTATGAATGTGTGTATGAGTCAGTGATGTGATAATAACAACTTTGTTCAGTGTTTCAGTAAAAAGCGGAAAATGTAGCAACTTTTTTTAAGAACAAAAATATTTCTAAAGCGCTTCAGAAGAAAAGAAAAAAACATACTTTGGTTTCACCTTGAATTCCTCTCACACAAAATCCCCATATTCTACTAATAATTTGAGGAAGTTTTCATTAAACTAAAATGTCCAGCCGAGAAAATTATTCTGGATTTTCCATTTAAAAAAAGAAAGACTCTCAAAATTGAAAAACACGATCTCTTAGAATTCAAGACGGCTCGATGCAAAGAGGTCGAAGATGTAATAACTGCGATTTAACTCTAATAGGTGCAAAACAAATCGTTTTTCCGCTATTGTTACGAAGCCGCGACAAACCTACGCCTGCAGTCAATGCCGAACATTAACAAAACGAATGGAATTACAGAGCGGTTCTTTTGTAGAGAAAATTTGTTCTTTTTCGGCTAATTAAAATAACAATAAGCGGAATACTCACCCATGTCGAAGTCGGTCATTTTCATTTGACGGATTACATGACACGTTATGCAACCAAATTTTGCTCAATATTCTTACACAATTGGTGTTCATGGTTGATGTTTGTCTGAGCAGATGGTGTTTTGGATTTCATTTTGCAGTTTAAAAATTTGGTGTTATACTATTTATGAGTTGTAATTAAGAAGATATGGAAAGATAGGTCATAAAAGGGGAAGGAAGAGAAATACTTTTATAGTTGGAGATCATGAATGTTTTATTTGTTGTACATTGTTTCATTCTTATTTATCACATATAGAAACTTAAGATCCTTAAGCAAACATTTATGATTATATGTGATTGATATTCATATCTAAATTATTTAAATGTATGATATATATGATTGAAAAATACATCATTTGTGATAACTCTGAACGCATTCATTTATAAGCAAAGATTTCATTGCATCACATTTCATATAGAAGGAAGTAATGAAACGTCACATAGATAGAAGCTTTCTTAGAAGTGCGTAATGAATATTAATGTTCAAAAAATAAACATTTTCGATGAAGGATTAATACTATTTTTGGTAATTCATAATCGTTTGCAATTTTTCGGAAAAAGTTTCTAAAACCACAAGATTAATTTACATGTATACTCAAATGAATTGTGTATGCGTTAACCGCAAAAGTTGAGAATTTAGCATCAACAAAGTGTTGGTTTAAAATTAAGACCATTATAATTTATAACGAAAGAGTCGATAATGAAAAATATACTTAATTTTTAGACGGTTAGAGTTTTTTTTTTTTTTTTACTTTATGCGAGCCATAAATTTCTAAGAAAAGAGGACGAAATATCCCTGAAATATATCCCAGATTTTCAATTTTGTTTTAACTGTATTTTTTTTCTTGGTCTTTCACATTTAGTCCAAAACTTATTTCAGAGATGGCGAAAAAAAAATAACTAAAATTCTTGCGAATAATATGTGTTATGTAAAATGTCAATTCATTCATTCTTGAGTGCAGGCGTTATATTTCAAAATTTCAATTTGTTTCAAAACTTCACGCTGAAAACAGTTCAGAAAGATGTGAAGTGATGTGATTGTTCATTAACGTCGCCTTGAGAAGCAACGAGAAGGGACCTCGTAGTTTTGAATCACGGTCAAGTGACGAAGATGACAAACGAATTTGCAGCTTCCATCTTTAAGTTTCAAATCACGGCAACTAGAGGATTTTGAACTTCAACTAGATTTAACATTCATCAGCCCTTCTACGCAGCGAGTCTTTCGTGACATAAGGGCTCGAACCCATAACTGGATGAAAAACAATACCAACTGCGAGCCCGCAGCCTGATCTTTTGGCAACCACGGCCACGTTCAGAAAGATGAAAAAGAAACAAAGAATTATTGTAAGCCTGTCTTATATTTCTCATGTATACTAATATTATTGAAATATTTATACAGTCCATATAAACATACGCTTCCCGCAGGAAAAAAACTGTATTAAAACCATAAATTGTAGATTCCGTGAAGATTAATTCGAAATCATCATTAACTACAGATGCTCCACACCTCTTTAAGAGTATCAAATAATCACAACATCTGGAGAGGAAGCGGATTTTTCTCCTGTTCCACAAAAGATATATTTAAAAAAAAAAAGCGCATAATTCAAACGACCCAAAACCGAACAAAATGGGCTTTGAGGAGGAAGGACCACTCAAAAAACAACTCGTTCGAGCCTTACCTTCAAAAAACAGCCCTAACCACTTAGCCTTGAACGGGAACAGAAAAACAAAACCCTTGCGGGGAAGAAAAAAAACAAAATCTTACAATTTAATTACTCGGATCATCCCGTTAGAAGGAGGAGGAAACCGAAAAGAGCGTGAAGAGCAAAACGATGCCGATAGCGATCAGATTTTTGACCATTCGTCATTTTCCAGACTCACGAGTTCTTTTCCTGCCTGGTTCGACCGGAACTCTGGAAAGACGTGGGTGGACGCAGAGTTAATCCGTTACTCTCAAACACATCCTGCGTGGGCGTTAATGTAACGTCACATCGACAGACCCCCTCTCACTCGACCCTTCGTGATTTTTTTTTTTGTTCGTTCCAGAGTTGACAAATTCGAAAAGGAGAGTCAGACTGAGTCAGTTTTTCGCCCACAGTCCTGTGAGAGGATGATAGTTGATAAATAATAGTTAACTTCGTTTCAGTTAGGAGCGGATGACTTTATTAATAGTTAGGCTGGACTCCTGATCAGATAAGTGGCAGGTGTAAGTCTCTTAATATCGCACCGACTCCCACTTTCAATTAAAGTAGTAATAAACAGGGCTATTAGACGGTAGAATTCTAGGAAATAGGAAACCCAGAAATGAATGTTTTTACTTGCGAATCTAAATGAAGGCTATAAACTCAGTTAATAAGTTAGATATTGTTGTTATGTCGCATTTACGTTCATAAAATGCTTTTTTGTCGACAAATAGGGTTGCTAAGGCAAGTTGGTGTTATTATATTGTACTACTATCTGTTAAACGGCGCTAAAATCCTTTTGATATTAATTATAGATTAGTTTTGATCGCTGCAGTGTCCAATTGCAGTTGTCATTCTGCATCAAGTTTTCACTATCTAGTTGTCCTGGATACATCAATATTCTTCGGGAACCAAACAAAAATCAAAACAATGGATTACTTCCGGTGAATCACCTTCAAAGAAGGTGAAGACAGTCTCATCAACCGAGAAAGTTATGACGATGAATTTTTGGGATGCGCAGAAAAAGTCAACATAATCAGCTAGACATTAATACAGTGAGCTACTCTAAGTCTCATTTCTTATTCTTAAAATGGGTACTTTTTCAGTTGTCTTCATATAGATTTCACACAGATCTTGTCTTTGTCATTCTGTAACGGATTTACATTTCTATCTGTGTGATTCTTGTGCCATAATTCAATTAAATGTAACTAGCTCTAAAAGTCAATAAATGCTCCAATGACACGAAAGATTAATCCAACTTAATTATTTATTTATCAGTTACTATAATATAATATCTCTCTCTTTGGGCTCTACTCCTAGCCAATCAATTGAAATATCGCCGAAATTAAATAATATTACCAAGACCTTACAGCTAAAGTCGTTTCCTCCAACATTTCCTCTGTTTCAGCAATCGTCGGTAGCTATCACTCTTGGCATTAGCCGCTTCTTACTGGATCTATACTCAGGGTTAACCTCTCTCTCTTTCCTTCTCCTCCGAATTTCATTTTACTTATATATATATATATATATATATATATATATATATATATATATATAT
>BMAW01043931.1:58124-85201 GCA_019974015.1 Nephila pilipes | reverse complement strand
TATATATATATATATATATATATATATATATATATATATATATATATCCGAATCATTTCACTTTATTTCCACCTACATCTAATTAACATAATCACGTTTCACTTTTGGTTGGGAAGGAATTGTTATTTTATGCAATCAAACTCAATTAAAGTCCCCAAAGTTAGTGAAGAAAAAATCGGGAATAGCCCAACGTCACAATTCTGCATTGAGGTTTCACTGTCGA
Source organism: Nephila pilipes (assembly GCA_019974015.1). NCBI lineage: Eukaryota > Metazoa > Arthropoda > Arachnida > Araneae > Nephilidae > Nephila > Nephila pilipes. The sequence continues at coordinate 84,978 of BMAW01043931.1, read as the reverse complement.
TGAGCTCTGGATTCATCAATATTCACCGAAAACCAAGAAACAATAAAGCAAAACAATGGGTAGATTCAGGTGAATCACCTTTAAAGAAGGTGAAGACAGTCTCATCAGCCGAAAAGGTTATGACGACAATTTTTTTAGGATGCGCAGAAAAAGTTAAAATGATCTCTCTAGACAATACCACTGTGAATTATCTAATTCCTCTAAAACGGGTACTTTTTGAAACTCCTTCGCATAGATCTTACACAAAGCTCTGACAACGAGTAATTTATGACGAACCAGACATAACCCTTAAAAAATATTTGAAGATATATTATTACTTTTTTTTAGGTTGAAACGCTATATTATAAGTAAATGCAAATAAACTTAATAGATATTAAATTTCTTTGATGATTACAATTTTACTAAGAATATCGTAATATTACGAAACAAACATATAAATATATTTTACTTTGTTTGGCTTCTCTGTCATCAACTTAACCAATCGGCTAACTGAAAAATTAAGATACATTTATATAAAAATATTTTTAATAAAAATAATTAACATTGTTGCGAAACATTTTTCATAATTCATGCGAAAAAAAAGTTTAATTTGGTATACATAGTTAAGAGTGAGCCTTTTCAATAAAGTTTTCTTTTACAAATATTCTATATTTTGATTCTTGAACATTATCTTATACAAACCATCCAATATTCAAAGCAATGTAATTAAAATTAACATGTTAAGAGGATTATTTTTCATCCAAAATGATTTTTCTCGTTTTTATTAACGTAAAATAACATCAAAACAAAATCTAAGAACGTAATTCACACAATAATAATTTCGAATTCAGACGTAGGAATCGCAAAATATTTTAAACCCACTAAACTTGAAATAAAATTACTGGAACTTCCTACGCATTAAAATGCAAAATAAAATTTTAAACAAGGATTTACTTTTAAATTTAAATGATCTATTGTTCTAGAAGCGAGATTAAAAAAAAGACGAATAAATGTGAAGGTTAGCAACAATTTAAATCCCATTATTAAAATACAATTTCTCTTTCACTGCTTTGTTAACATTATTATAGTTATATTCTTTCCTTCAAGTTCTTAGCTATTTAGTTACTATTTGATACGTTTCGCTTACAATAAGTTGAATGAATAGTTAGAATTTCATTTTTTTTTTTTTTTTTTTTTTTCATTTTCCAACACCTAATATTTATATCAATTATATTATTCAATTGATTATTATAAATATATTTCCCATACCGGATTGAGTTACCTCACACGAAATTTTATTTTGCTTCTGTTTGCAGAAAAAGTGAATTAATTTGAAAGAAAAAATAACTATCCCAAAGCAATCAAGATGCCTTTCACGAGAGACCTGAATTTTTTTTCAACCTTTCAGTTTTTCCAGATAACTTTAGACGGGTAAAAACGTTGAAATATCTCACAAAACCACATTAATTTTTCAGATTATTTTTAAATGGAAGAAAAGTTTATGACATAAATCCATAAAATTCATATTCTACTTTAAAACTTGGCCATTGGTTTTAAAGGATTAAAAATTAATAATTATGTATTAAGATTTTCAAGCTTTTCTAATATATTTTTCCAAAATATTATAGAATACAATTTTTTGTGTAAGAAATTATATCCTTATTCTGCGTAAGTATAGGGATCAAGTGTATACTTTTATTAAAAAGTTTTCAAAAAATGATATATTTGCTTTGCACTTTTTATCCATACAATTTACTCACAATGTTAGCGATAATTTAATAAAAAAAAACTGATACTCTCATTCAATTTTCCTTTATTTGATATTTCGATAAAAAAAAATAGGAGAAAAGGAACGAATTGTTATTGATTGTTCATTAATAATAAGCAGAAAATGTAGTAGAAATAGGTTTATAGAAATAGGTTGATATAGAAATAGGTTTATGTAGCTTTGACTATTTTTTAAGCATCAGAGCTTATAGAATTTAATAAAATTAAGAATGTATCGCTCCAATCGCTGATTTTATTTATGTATTTTATTTTCATTTATAATATTTGTTGTTATTTTATTTTGGTGTATATTTTTATTATTTAAGTTTCAGTTTAATTTTTAATTATTTTAGTTTCAATTCCCTTATTAATAAAACAAAAAAAATTAGGGTTTCTTGAGTTTGGGCCTTTTTCAAATTAAACAGAACCATTTACACAAAAAAAATTAAGTTCATTTATGACAAACGCAATTTTTAACAACAAATAAATAAATATTAAAGAATAAATTAGTGACTAAAATTTAAGAATTAATGCTTTTGCTCAAACTTTCAACAAATTTCTTTTAGTGCTGTGAACACCATTTTTTTAATCACAGAATGAAATATAAATACTGCTTGTTCTTACCACTTGCATATGACAAAAGTCAGCAAAAAAAGTGTTCCATTTTGTTTACGATTAAAACTAAAAATGTTCCTGTCAGAATCCATATACCTTTTGATTAGATGCATCGGTATTGAAACGAGAACTTGTCAAACCTTATTATAGATTTTACCACAAACATATCGCAAAATGCATCTTGACTTGCATAAACAAAGAAAAATAAACAAATATTCTTGTAAATGAAATTCTCTTATGAGTGACCTGAATACAAATGCATTTTAATCTTGTAGACCTAAATGGTGGTATTTGAATATGAAGCGAAAGCGACATAAGGTTATGGATGATGCATGAAGACATTTAAAAAGCCATTGACAATAAAAAATTTTAAAGAATTAATCTTCTCTGAACTGTCTTCCATAATGAATTAGTATACATCAAAATTTTTTACTTGTCTAAGTAGATATATTACACGCAATTATTTTTGTGTCAACAAGTGTGCGAAATTTAAATATCTATCGAAAAGTTCAAAAAATGGTATATAAAACAATTCGTAATCATTTGCGAAATTGTTTAGCAATTTGCTGTTCAAAATGATATATAACTCTAGTAAGATTAGCCAATTAACCTGTATTTTTCGTTTACATGCTTTTTTAAGTAATTTCGTCCACTTTACGAATAGTTTACACTGACCTTTCGAGCTTAAGGTTAGAAAATAAATTATATTTTGTGTTAAATAAAATTCAGGACACATCTTAAAAGCATCATTTTTTTTTTTTTTTTTTTGGAAAGAATATGAGTGACTTATAAAAATATTTACATTTTCTCATGTACGTAATTGCAGGTACCATTACACATCAGAAATGATTTCATTTTTATGATAAAAATTAACCTTGTTTGAAGCGAAAAATGTTTCTGAAATAAATAATTTGGGTAAAATCGTATTTTAGTCTCTTTTTGACGAAAGAACAACAACAAGGCGCCAATCGCTAATCTTTGCTATCATAACCAATATCTAATAGGGTTGCATTATTAGAAGCATCTCTTGCATTCTTGAATTTTATTTTGTTTTCTATCGCCAAAGTGTGAACTAAAATGAGATCCAACCATAATTTGTGCGATTCAGATAAAAAAAAATTATGAATATTATAGTTGATTTTTGCCTTGTTATCGGTAATATGCCCTATTGCACTACATTGGCGAACATGTCAATAACAGTCAATTTAAGTTGTTTAAAAATATGAGCCTATTGGTCAAAAAATATAACCAACTTAAATGCTTTTTCTAACGGCGCTATAAATAATTCATGATTGTTTTTGAATGATTGATAATCTCGATTAATATCACACATATTAAAATTAACTAGCCTGACAAAATTGTGTAGTTCAATACATATCAATATGTTTGTAATAAGGAACTATTTATTAGAAATAAAATATAAAAAAGAGCTTTCATTATTGTTACATAACCCAATAATAAATAAGCTATTGATATCAACTTCCTGGAGCAATTTCAACTTCTAATCAGTTCATAGTTTATCGATTCTTTTCGGAATAAATGCATAAGATTAAAATCATTTACATTGAAAAAATTAGATAAAGCAGATAAAGCTAAGCAAATATTTTTTTTTCTATAAATAAAAATAATACTTTTTAGAATTACCAACACATTTTTTAATTGTTATATAAATACTACACGTATTTACGTGAGTAGTTCAATGGATGATTCAAAAAGTATCTGTTTCTGGCAATAGAAGCCAATGCAAAGGCAACTTGTGTGTTGACATCTGCTTAAGGACGCCAAAACAAATCTGACATATATTTATTTGTTAGTCTTGATTTGACAACAATTTGCTGCGAAATCAAAATTTGATTGCTGCTGCGTCGAATTGACGTCATTATTTTGCGTCAAGAGAGGCCCAGGGGGTGTCACCATCGATGGAATCTGAATTTCTTCATTATGCGCCGGAAACCAGGTTGCGATCAAAACAATAAGTTGCTTCCTTTGAGTTTGATCCAAAGGAAACGAAGACGATCTCATCGACCGGAAAAGTTATAGTGACGATTTTTTGGGTGGTGTAAAGCGCCTAACTCACAAACTGCTTAGAAAAAGCTGTGCAGACAATACTAAAGTGATTTAGCCCATTTCTAACAATGCACATTTTGAACAATTCTCATATATTTAACTAATACTAGCGTATATTTTTCGAAATTCTTAAATAATTTATCATTTCCGATCGAACGCATTAGATTTAATTTAACTTTCAGTGTAATTGAGGAGAAGACCAATTCGTATGTAGTGTATTTTGATAAAAGGAACCTTCAATTTTATTTCAATATTAGCTAATCCAGCAGTCATTATGGTGCTGGTAAATAATGCATTTTGGTTTATTAGTGAAGTATGATGGTCTCTTTGTTCGGTTCTCCTTTCTGTTATGCAACCTTCCGCAACCTACCTTTCTGATGTAAATTAAATTAATTATATTTCTTGAAAGTTCTTGTACCTGGTCAGCGGCAGTTGCCTCAAACTACGCAGTACAACATTAGACGTTTTTTTCTTTCCCATTCACGGTTTTAATTTTTTTTATATCATTTTTTTTTCTGACTGTACACTACAGTAAAGGGAACTATTGTCGAAAACAGTTGAGAGAGCACCGCTCACCGAGGTATTTCCTCGTCGTCAACAAACCACAATCCGTAAAGATCCTTACGCCAGGATTTAAAAGGCAAATCAACAACGTTAATTGCACGACTTGCAAAGGCTCGTAATTACTGCGGACGGCTACTGTCCAAGCGAATTAGCTACTGTTTCAACTAGATAAATAAATCCTTTGTGAAAATCCAAGGCTACGCACCTGTCAAGCAATTAATGAAACGGAATAAAAAAGAAGCCCAAGAATTATCTCTTCTTGTAGCAAAAGAAAAAGGTGAAGGGGGAGGGAGGGGTGGCAAACAGCAACTGTTGCTTCAATCGTTCTGGCTGAATCGTGCAAAAGAGGGATGTGACCCTTTCTTAGAGTAGTGAAGATTCGATATTGACCTTTTCCTTTCCTTAATTTTTTACGACCTTGCGTGAAAGAATGAAGACTTTCGCTACACGTAGGCGTTTGCAACTTCGTATCTTTTTCTTTCTTGCTATGGACTTCTAATAATGGTATTTTTTTTTATTGTTATGATTATCATTATTTGAAGACTGTTGGAGAAAGCTAATATAAATGGAAATGTGTGATTTTTCGCCTTAACCTCCCGAGAAGTGCTGAGCTTTCATCAGTTAAGAGGTATTTCACTGTCATAAATCACACTTATTAAATACTAATTACTCTCAGATATGGGATGTAATACCAAACTGCCTTTTTTTCGCAATCTTTCAAATGAATGGTATTGGTGAAATATATACATTACCCGCAGTCACGACGAGTTATCTGAGTTTATCTCGTCACTTTTTCAACCGGCAGAAACATTATATAGATGAATTAGTTTTATTTTAAAAAGTAGCAACTGTGATTAATTTGTAGTGCACTAAAGATGAAGCAGATGTTTGCAATCCATTTCCACTAATCATTCCATAACAGTAATTTTTTTTCATCACAATTAGTTTTGTTGAATCACAGTTGTCAGTTAATTATGAACCAAAAAAAAAAGATAATTGTTGCAGAATCGCATCTTGAATTTTGATTATTCGATTTGAATAACTATTATTATTTTTTTAAAAAAACGTTGAGATTATTACATTAATAATTGCGAATTTGAGAGCAAAGCTATTTTTAAGTGATATTTGATATTCTTTTGCTGAAAATATTTACTTTCAGAATGATTCCACAGTTGAAAAACAGTCACATTAAACCGACTTGCATTAACACTTTTTTAATTGTTTTACAGGGAAAAACTGCAACTGTATTGCTTTTCATTGCGATATCAATTTTAAGAGTAATTGAAACTTCAATCATTATAAAACAACATTTAGATAATCTAAACAAAAATTGATTACATCGATGTTTCCTCAATTGCTTTTTTTATAATTTTTAATTTCCAGTGAAAACTTATATGTGATAAAACCTTTTCTGTTAAATTATACATTCTAACGAGATAAAACAATATTCTAATACAACAACACCCCTTTTTTTTGTAAAATTGCAAGTTTAAACCTTTCATTGTGTTCTTTAACTGCACTAAGAAAGTAGTTTGAAAATCAATATACCCATTAAAGACGTAGATGTGTAGCTTTAGTGTGTTTATTCGTTACAAAATTATAGAACGGAAGCGATCTGAAAGTTCCCGCCGCACTCTTTTTCCTGGAACACACTCGTCAAGAACAACTTCTAGGTGGATTGAAACATACTGAAATAACTTTATTACTGGAAATCATACTTAAATTGCTCTGTGTATTTATTGATCCTTATGAACATAATATTGTAAATTGCAGCTATTAATTATCCATAGATTGAAGAAACCCGTAGTATGGAGAAAATAGAATTCAGTATATGTTGAGTTGTACAATGACGGCCTTTGAAAGGTCGAGAAACGGTGGAAGAAATGTATAATTCTGGATGGTGACTATATGTAGGGAAGTCTTATATACGCCGGGATGATAGTTAAAACTTTACGATACTGTAGATTAGTTTAACCTACGGCTTCTTGAAACCAAACAAATCAACATTTTTAGCTGTAATTTGCAACTACAAGTACATGAAGACAAATTAATATGCAAAACAAATTTTATCCTAATATATCTATTATTTATTAATAATAATTAAAACTTTATGATACCTCCTCTTACCTAACGTATTCCTTGACCTACCATAGACCTTTCTTACCATAGATAAACTGATTTAAAATAAAAAGTACTCCCTTTTTTGGTTCTTACAGAAACAATTCACTATGTATTTATTCAATTGTCCCTCTATGCCGCATATTTTCAACTTGCAGAACCTAGCATTAACAATATTTAAAATTGAATTAGAGATCGGATTAGATTAATCGAGGCTGCATACATAGATTCGCAAATAATTATAATTGATCCTAAAAATGATGATTTCGTATAATTTCCTTCTCATTCAGTAATCGGATTTTTTTTTAATTCCGAATAAATTTTTATTTGTATATTAATGGAAATTAAAAAAGATATATAAAATGAAATTTGCTTATACATATTAATTACTTGATATTTTTAACGCGTTATTATTGTTTCCCAAAAAGCTCTATATTTATTTTAATAAATTTTAGAAAATTATCTTGGGAATATAAGCAATTTTTAAAACTCTTTCAAAGTTTATCGAAATTAATTCTTAGAGCAAGCGTACTTAGCAAAATACAACGTAGAAACACTTTTTTTCTCAAAAATATTAGTTGTTTATACACCCATTATTGTTTTCCTTAAAAACGAATAAATAATTTTTAGCTTTGAAGACTGAATGGATTTCATTAAATATCTATTAACTTTCACGGTTGAAGACACAAAAGATGTTTGGAAATTGGGCGGCAACACTTCTCTACGGTTAGATAATTTGATAATTCAAATATGGTTCTGACTGCATTGAAATGGTGTATTCCACTGATTCTTTTTTAGATAAAAGTCAAGGATAGAGGAAATACTTCAAACTATCTTGTTATTCTTGTTACTTTATCAAACTCTACCGTATGATGTGTGAGTTTCCTTTTGTTTATCTTGTTAGAGAATTTAAGAATTCTCGCTCATTGTCGAATAAATTTAATTTAATTGCTACTTGGGTTAAGCAAACAGTTATGTTTAGTTTTAAAAAACTAACAAAACAATTTTTGTTTTTAAATGTTTAATTTAAGTTAGAATTAATTTTCTCACACAGCAAACCTAACTTTCTGTTTAACCTCGCAAATTTAAGTAATCTCTGAAATCTTTTAAAACATGAGAAAATGTTATTCAAATTGGAATTTTTAACTGAAACTTTCGTTTAGAATTTATATTCTTCATTATCATACAGATTGTTCTGATTCATGCGCATGAATCAGAAAAATAAAATGAATGCATTTTATAAAAAGCGGGATTAAATAAAGTGACATTGAAAAATCCTTGAAATTAAATTTATCTTAAATTATGTTAAATATTAACTGCAATAAAATGATGAAATAAATGTTCACGCATTCTTTTCCACAAATGTTTAATAGTACTTCCAAATGACTTCAATTTTGTAAAGCACCCACAAACATTTTACGCACCTCCCACGATGTTCATTTTGCCATTCCAACGAAATTTTTTATTTTTACTTTGAGGAATCCTAGAGTACCCATAAACTCTAGTAAATAAATTGTTGGTACATGTAAAATTTATCATGCTACTTAAAAAATTAGAGTTTATAACACTCGAAGTTTTCCAACACCTTACTCATTTTTCTCATATAAAAACTACTTGGAAAACAATTAATAACTTCTTTCATAAATTTGAAGGATTGCCTTTTTTCATTAAATCTAATTTGTTATTGAAAATTCGTAAATAATCGTTCGATATCTTTCTAATGCAAATTGCTGTCGATTGTGTAAAATTAATAGAAAAATTATTTCCTTTGAGAATAATTAGTTACAATAATAATAAACAATGCACATTTTCCCTTACGTTTTAACCTATATTTATTACGTATTATTACTTCCTTTATTGTGTATGTGTGTATATGTGTGTGAGTGTGTACGGTATTTGAGAGTAATATGGCCACTCTTGTTTCAAACTGAAACTGTGAAAAATTGCGATAAAGTTAAAAAAAAAGGGGGGAACATGTGATTGTTAATATTATCTTTCCTGTTCAATTTCCAAATAGAATATTGGTTTCCCTTTTATTTTTTCTTTTTGAAGTTTAAAATTTTGCAATACACCTTTGTTTGAAGTAATATGGCCAATAAACGCAATACAACCTCTTTTCTATATTTTCCGAAAAATATATTGGCAATGAAAAAAAGATGTCATAATAATAGTAGCAAGTGAATATTTAAATTGGCGTGATTAGTGAATGCAGGTAAGGGATGTTGCAGCGCAAAATTGCGAAGCCATCAATCCAAATCAGTGTTTCATGTCATCTGTCATTTGTTTTGACACATCTTTCAATTTTTAGAGGTTAACCTAATTATTATGAATTATAACTGATCGAAATCAATTGTTTTACTTCTTTTGAATATCAATTTATTGTAAAAGTAAGATGGGGAAAAAAAAGAGATTTTGCAAGCAAAGATCGAATTGCCGTTGTTTAGTTCTTGAAGCATCAAAAGAAAAAGTTGCAGAAAGGTGCAATTATGTTAGTTGAGAAACAATTTTCAAGGGCAACAGAATGACCATATCAAGAATTTTAAAACATGCTTCTTAAAATAATTGTTGAGGTGAACCTTATGGTAATGTTGTTTTTTGAAAAAGCAAAAGTGTGGACGTAAATGCAAAGATTGTTAAGTAAAACTTATACATATTCCTCATTGTAGAATAGGCACCATAATGCGCCATTGGAGTTTCCAAATCTTCATTATTCAGAATTTTGAAGGGAAAAAAAGGGAAATCTATAAAAACGAATTTCAAGCACCATAAAAACATTTCTTACAGAAAACAATCAGAAAAATCGCTTAGAATTTTGTCTGTTTAAAGTACTTCTTGATAGAAAATTTATCGACTTTAACGCAGTACTGAAATTATTAAAAAAAAATCCAGAAACTATCTGAATACTCAAAATAAAAATTAGGAGTAATATTTTTAATTTGTTGTTTAATTTAATCTAGTTTTAAAATAATGAATGTTGCGTTCTATATTTACTTTCGTTTACTACGACTATTACGCGACCAATTCAATTCATCAACTGCTACGATTATTATATGACAGAGGGAGTACAATTTTATTATTTTTTACGAACACAATTTTATTTTTATTTGGAATGAGCGGAATGTAAATGAAAGTCAAGTTTATGTTCTCTTGATTCGACTTGCTCCTAATCCTCTATCTGTTTGATGAAATGTTAACCAGACCATAAAAATAGAGAAAATAATAAGAAAAAGAGTATTTGATAAACATTATATTAAATATAGTAAACACATGTAACAAAAAGGCTTACATGTTATTACAACCATTAATGTATACAGCCATCAGTGGTTGTATTGCATGCAGTTACAGGTTTCCAAAAACACTGTGATTCATTCATGAACCGTAAACAGTTTGAGAAAATCCATCACATATTCTTGAAAAGCATTAAAAAACTGAACGGAATCAACTGTGCATTTTATTTACCCTATTTCTTTTAACTATTCAAGAAAAGATAAACTCACCAGATCAAAATAGCAACGGTCGTTCTGCTAAGCCAGGCTAACATGATAACCTTGTCCTGAGGAGGTTTCTTGGCAAATCCTGCTTGGTACACTGATGAAGTTTCTTATAATAAACTTTTCAAAGCCATCTGTTGGTTAATAATGAATTTAAAATTAAAGCTACCAAATGGCCATATTACCTATCCTAGCTTCATTACCTTCAGAGTATCTTACAAATTGGAATAATATTTGTCACAGTTTTCAATTTCATCAAAACGAATTACATTCTTTCGAAAATCAGATATCTATAGAATTAGAAAATTTGTTTTCATTTATAAGGAAATTAAAAACAAGACATTCTAATTTTCAAAATCAATATACTGTTCCAATTATATCTGAATATTATTTTCATACTTTCATTTACTAAAAATAGTCATTTGTCGCTAACAAATTTCCTAATACAAATCAGAAATACATGGTATTTTGAAATGAAGGAACTTTTGAAAATGTTTGAAAAATCATTTTCAGATAGCTGAAATTAAGGAAGATTAAGTAACGATCACAAAAAAAAAAAAGATAATGGTACTTGAACAGAAAGTGTGAAGTTTAACAGAAAGTATATATTTTGATAACAAAAAGGTTTTCAATAAAGGAAATATTGTAATTTTTTTTACTCGATTGTTGTCCACATGATTGTTAAGATAAAAGGAAATTCTTTCAGCAAATATAAAACAAATGATAACAGTGCTGAGATTTACGTTGGCTTTATCAGATAACGGATACCTGATTTGTTTTATCTGTCGAGAATAGCAATTCCAGACGTGTTTATATCTGTTGTTTCATACAAATTTAGCTGACAAACCATCTAAAGACGCTTTGAAAATGATTTTAACAGACAGCTTAAAAGGCTTTTTTAATCACAATTTGCTCACTAACTTTTTCTATTTACCTGGAAAGGCTTCATAGCTTGAGAAAAAACGAAATTGCAGATACAGGAAAAAGCCATTTTTGCATACCTATTCATAAACATATACCATCCTGATTTTTTTTTTTTTTTACACTTTTGCATTTTAAATTGCGAAATTACACGCAAAACGCATTACTTACTATAGTATAATAACCAATATCAACTGATGTGACTAATTTAATTCCCTTTTATCACCGATTGATAATGTAAATACATTTACGAAATTCTGTGAGTGAATGTATCAATTAATTATTGCATAATATTTCTTAATATCTTATCAAATTTGGTCTGATGGAAATGGGAAATAAAATCTAAAAATAAAATAGAGAAATGCGTTAATTTTTTTAATCTGATTATTTTATTCTTGTGATATACTCAATATTTGTCAACATCATGTAGCATAATATACTCTAATACATATATACAGTAAAAAAAATTCAACACGTAACTGAAGAGACGGAAATATTTTTTCGTGTGAAAAGAATTTTGTGTTAAATGATTACAAACGAAAAAAACGGATAGATGGATTCTTGTTCATGTCCTAAAAAACAGAAAAGAAAGAAAAAGAGATATCAACAAGTTTTAATCTATGATGGGCCATAAGCTTTTAGGCATTTGAATCTTTATAAGCTCCTATCTAGTCTGAATGATACATAATGTAACGCCGAATATCAAAGAATACTGGCATCCCTCTCAAAGAATTGAGCTCTGGCATTTTGCATCAACTATTTTCTGCGTGCCCGTAGCAATAAGTATAATACAAAGATTAGCAATTAGTATAGTGTGATCGCATCGTTGCGAAAGTTTATGATTTAAGGAATGTTTCTTTTATATAAAAAAAGGAACAGACATAGGGTACAAAACCGTACTAGCAATGCTGCTACTGCTGAAGATGTATAATTCGCGAATATTGGTTAGATTGTTGTCTCTATAAATTTGTTACTCATAACGCTTAAACACCCTAAATTAAAAGAATCCAGTTTTATTCATGAATATACATGATTTTTGATGAGTTGTATCATTGTTGTCCTTTTCTGAGAAAAACTGTTTTAGATTCCATATCGCCTATAACTCTATTACTTTATATTAGCAAAGAGAAAATTATATTAAGCGGATTTAAAATTTACATCGTTAAGCCTTTCTTTACGCTTGTGTCGTGGAATAAATACAACTTTTTAATTTGGAACATGATAATAATAATGAAATTAAAGCAGAAAGTTTGCTATGCCTTAGTTAAGAAAAATGATGTAAAATGTCGCAAAGATATTTGCAAAACGAAAAAAATGCCTTTATTTATTGTGCACCGTTATTCTTTTCTGAAACCCTGAAAAAAATGTTGTTCTAAATTATTCAACCGATACTTCTTCAAAATATCCACCTGCTAGTTTCTACTTTCATAAGCATTACTGAATACAGTGATTTTTTATGTAATAAATCATAAATTTCAATTAAAAAAAATAACGCTTAAAATACTTTTTAAAAAATATGAATCGATCAAATTTAATATTTTTTTCTTGAAAATTCATGTTCAACACATCAATAGAATAAAAGTTAAATGAAAAGTACTGTTTGATTTCCATTTAAAATTTACATTTTGAAATGCTAAAAATATCTTTAGCTGTCATTATTCAATTTTTACCATATATATGAGCATTGTAAGAACAAATTTAAGAAAAAATAGTTAGAATATTAATCGAAAAATTATGTTTGGAAAGTCTGAACAAGGAGTGATTTTTCAGTCGAGGGCTGGGCTTCGAAATTCAAGTATGAGCATGACTAAATGAATAGCATGGGAACAACAAGTCCCAGACTTCAAACAGAGAAGTTTGGGAGGAAGTTTAGTTCTGCTTCTTATGGTTTGTCTTGTATCTTTATTTGTTGTTGACGAAGATATGAATTAACTGTGCTTTTCTAACTTTATATTAATGCTTTGAGGGTGGAACTTTTGTTTTCTTTCTCTTGGGATAATATATTGTATTGTATTTACCGTGTTGTCAAGGGATTGTTTGGGAAAGAATTGCCCTAACCATCCCAGATCCACAATTTAATTTTTGACGAAAATGTTAAGAGGTTATTAAAAAGGAAAAATTTTAAAAATTGTTAAGCAACAAAGGAATTGCTTGATTTCTGAAACCGAACAAAAACAAATACAATGCTAAGAATTACATAGAAGACATAGAGGAATTGAAATTTGTATTGAATAGTGCTGCGTTTTCTATTAGTGCTGTTTTTTTTCAATTACTAAAGGCAATTTATCGTCAATCTCTGGAGAAATTGTCATAAAATAAATTATTTAAATGAAGGTGTAATTTATTGTAAAAGAATTTGCTTGAGAAATGACTATATTCGTTCATGAACTCAAGCGTAATTAACCTGATGATGGATTAATCAATGCCAATAATACAATACTCTTCTATTCTAAAACAGTTTTCACTATATATGTTGGATAACTTATTTGGACCTCTCAGCTCTTGATTTCCATATCCTGTAGTCTTTTGGAACTGAACTTCGACTTCGCTTGTCCAGAACTTTCATTTTATTTTAAAGTAATTTTTATAATAGTGGTAATTAGGAAAGAATAATTAACTTATTATTAGTCAAAAAATTAAGATTTTTAGTAAAAAGAAAGAGTTTTCTATACAACTACGAGTTAGAATAGTAGTAATAATGTGTCTTAACTTAAGCGACCAGCCAATGGGGTAACTGCCTTTCGTGTAAGTGTCTCAATTGGAATCGGTGCTTGAAAAAAAAATTGTGAGAGATGCGAGGACGAGAGATCGTGTTCTGATTGGATGCTGGATTAAAGGTGATTTATGGAGAAGGATGTTGTTTGTGTCTATGGGAGTTAAACGTTAGATTTTTGAGAAAGAGTTGAAAGCAGAAATTTATAGGAATGTTTTTTAGGTCTTTTAATATCTGGGCCGACGTTGCAAGCTGAAACGTTCATGAGATTATTAAAAAAATTAAAGGTTATTTTTTTGCATGGTGGTCTGATATCTGGACATTGAATTGGATTATTGATGTCAGTGTTTCTCATGAACCATCTAGCGTTAATTTGTCCAATAATATTATTCTATGATTTTTCTAGCTTGTTTATGTGTGCTTTAGCAGTTAAACCCCAATCTAGGCAATTATAATTTAAGATTGATCTAAGAATCAGAGAGTAGATAAGCAACTTGTCTTTCACACTTATTTTCGAATTCCTTGCAATTAAGGATTTCATCATAAATTTAAAGAATAGAACTGAATTTCAGAGCATTTTTATGATAAAAATTCGAATTAGAAATATGCTGTTATTTGTTATAACATGTGCATTCCTTTTAATCAAACTACATCCATGAAATATACAAATGTTCAATAAATATTCAAATTTTTACTATCTGTTGGCTTTAATACTAAAGTAGTAGGAGACGAATTTCGAAACATGAAACGAAAAGAACTAAAACAATTAAAGATTTAAATATAAATTTAAAGGATATGTAAATATTTGCAACATTTGAGCAGTAAAAATAGAAATTAATAATGACTTTTCAGATTTTAACTAAGTGTTTCCTATCAGAATTTTAATCTCGAATACGACAAAGACATTCTTAAGCATAGCATGCGATGAAGAGCAAGATTTGTTATTGAAATTTATGTCTTAAAGATGATGTAAGAAAAACTCTGTGAAATATAAAACTAGTTTTTGAAGGTTTGATGCTGAAAAAGAAAGCTTAGTGAGTTAATATTTTCGGATTGTTACACAACATATAAAATTGAATCTTTCTTTTTCGTCTTTTTGTATATCCATGAAACAGTTCTTTACATCACAAACTAGTTACCAATCTTTCAGACTGGAAAGGCGTAAATTAAAACAAAAAGTCGCGTTCATTTCGATCCCCCCCCCCTCTTTGAAATCCCCATCCTTTCACATACATTTAATTATCGATTATTCCTCTCGAAAAACGAGCTTATCAGTATGCAAAGGACAACAAGAGAATCGTTCTGAAATTGCATCAAAATTCTTCTCACTCCAATCATTCGCTATCCCCCTCTCCAAAACATGCAGCTATCCCTGACCCCTGAAGATGCCCTCAGAGCCCGAGGCCTTATCCAGAGCCGTCATAACAACCGAGAAAAATGAAATAAAAAACAAATAAATAAATAAAAGATACCGAGAGAGGAGAAAAAAAGAAAACAAAACGCGGAAAGTGGTGACCCATATGTGCAGGTGCTACTCGGCAAAATTCGCGTGGGTAGCGAAAAGAAACGAACGCCCACGGATTTTTGTGACGTCACGGCACGTGACCACTACTCTAATACATTCACACGTGCGTAGTGGTTCGGGGTGAGGAATCATGGCTTTGAATTTGTACGGACATGTATACTATTACTATTTTGTGGTTGCCTGCATGAGGGTCTGAGATTTTGTGGTGAGCCGAACCAGCCGGAACCAGTAGCTCGAATTAAGGTGAGAGTATTTGACATGTATTCGTTACAACCGGCATTTTTGTGGGAAGAAATTGGCCCTCTTTACCGTAATTAATATTCGATATTCGTTTTTTTTTAAAAAATTTCCGATATTCTGTGAAACTATTGAGTTGCAACGATTTTCGTCTGAAAAATACATTGCTAATAAAACTTGGAAAATTAAGTTACGATTTTTTTAGAAAAAACATTCTCTGTGAAGCAGCAATATTTTGACTGTAAAGATTCTACATATTAACACAGGGAAAAAAAAACATAAATAAAATTAAAACCATCATTATATTTAGTCAGACTTATTTCGGCAAACTATTTTTTTATAAGTTAAAATCGTAACTGAAAAAGCGAACGGTGATTTCTGCCTGTGAGTGAAGTGTAAATATAACCGAGTATATGATCTCTTTATATCTCATTTCCTTTTATCTCAATTCTTGGATTATTTTTACTATGTGTGGTATATTTCTTCCACATTTCTTTTTATTATTATTGTTTGGGTTTCAGTTGAAACTAAGAAATTATTTAAACAATCTTCGTCGTTATTTGTTTAAATTATTACAAAATGCGAAATCATTTGTGGGAGGAGCGTGGTGTAGCGAAACCAATAAGATTCATTGTTTCAACCTAAATCTTTTGACATGTAGCAAAACACGTTGTGATTGATGATAGTAAACTTATCAAATGAGAATATTTACCAAGCGGTTACCGTGCTTATTGAATTGATGAATAAAGAAGTAAAAACATGCATTGAAAGACGTACAAAAATTATTATATTTAACAAAGCGATTACTGAAAATGTAGTTCAAAAACTTCGGTTTCAAATATTATATGAGGTGCTAAACAAACTTTTTTGAATTCAATTCAACAGTTTATTTTTATTAAAACATCATCTTCAACATAAAACTCTGTTCCATGCCTGTTATTTTTTTTATCAAGAAACTATACTTTTTTTTTAAATAAAATGCTGTTATCAATGTATTTTCAAATAATTAAACATGGTACTATTTTTACATCATATTTTTTTCACATCAAAAATTATAAATGAAAATTAATGTAATTTTAGAAAAATCCCTGTTGATTTTTTTTCTCTAGGAAAATGTAAACAAAATTCTAAGATTTATTTTAAAAGGATAGAAATTAGGAGTAATTATTTATAAATAATGATTGGAATAAACAGACTAATAATTCTAGAGTATATTGTCCTCGTATTTTTTTCAAATTTTATTTTTCTAGTATTTTGGAACTGTTTTATAGTTTTATCTTATATATAATTGCAAATCAAATAATTGTATTTATTTCATACATTTTTCTTTAGTAACATCAATTATTTTCTGCAAAAACTGATGCTACACTTCTATTTTGTCGAGCATTTTTTATATAAAGTATCTCAAGAAGCATGAAGTCGAATGTAAATTCATTACTCATTACCATTATTTAACCATTATTTCTATAACTTTAACCATTATTCTTCCTGTAACATTACTGTACTTTTTCGAAGGAAATTTATGTTAGGCATCTTATATTTTATTTCTTAGCAAAGTCTTATCAAAAATTATGAAGTGTAACTCTTTAAATGTTCTTCATTTTTTTTCAAAAAAATAACTGTGAGTTAAAATAATTTGATATGTAATGAATGTGTGTGTTAATGAAGAGAATTAAAAAGAAAATTTGTATATATGTGATATTTCTAATTTGTGAACTATGAAACAACAATAGCTTTATATATTAATGTTTTACTAAAATCTAAAAAAGCATTTCCTAGTTAATTTATATAAATGTAAATTTGCTAAGTAGCAGTAGTTTTATTCTAAATTATTATTATTTTATTTTAGTTGTAAATCTATTATTTTATTTTTGTAGTTTTATTCTATAAGGGTTGAGAGAGTTTATTTATTTATTAATTTTTTATTAAAATCTAAAAAGCATTTGCATCCTAATTTTATATCAGTGTACATTTGCTAAGTAAATAGTTTTATTACAAAAGAGTTGAGTTTATTTATTTATTTATTTTTTACGTTTAAGCCATTTTTTTTTAATGCTCATGCGATAAAGCTGAATATTCTATGATGGGAACATATGCTACAAAGCTTCACAATAATGCAATGATGATATTTTGAATGAGTGATAAATACACTTTTAATGAAATTCAACTCATATTTGATATAAAAAATGTGTTATTAAATTTTTTTTATGTGTGTCATTTTAAATCTTAGCACTGGAAAAACGCTTTCTCTTAAAAAGTAAGAACGAAGTAGTATTGTAAAATGTATTACTAATCACAATATTTGTTGTATCGCTTACTAGCTTATTTTTTTTCCCATCTCAATTTTACTTTGAAAATGCTCTTATTTATATCTAGTCATCAAAAACATCTTAAGAAACCCCCACAAAAGTTTTTTAATGAATTATTGTAATGATTAACACAATTATATTTGATTAAAACAATTATTATTAACCTGCTTTATTTGCAGAATTTTTAAAGTGGCTTCTTTATTGGCATTTACGTAGCATTCTGAATTTGAGATGGATAATTTTAATTCGCTTTTCTTTAAAATTTTAATTTACTTCAATTAATTAATTAATTAAATTACTCTAAAAAATTTTATCGACAAATTATATTTTTAAAAATGAATATTCTAAAAATAATCTTTTTTTTTTAATTTGAAAATATTGTTCGTGGAAAGCTTCTATTTAAAATAAATATAACTTGATATCCTCACAGATCATTATCGTTTCCATAGATTGTTATTTCTTCCATTACTGAAAATGCATCAAATATTATTGTATAACCGAAGTTCATTTGTTATTCAAACAATGCGAATACGAATTAAATCAATTTGTGAAAATGTATTAGCTATAATTACCAAACCAAATTCGGAGGATAATATTTAGTGTAAAATTCGATGACTGGTTATTTAAGAAGTTACAGAAATAATGATTTTCGAAACGCAGGATAAGTAACAATTGCTTGCGAATTATTCGTGATGAATTAGTACTCTTATCAAAGAAATAACATTTCCCATGTGATCTTCTTCAGATCAAGGTGATTGTATCTTAAACTAACCATATCACATTAGGTTTTAATTACTTTTTAACTACTCATAAAAATGTACTTAAGTCGCTCGTTAATACCCCTTATTTGGACACTGAAATGAAATATATGGTCTTTTGATCCTTGAAGCGATTTATTTTAAAAAAATGACAACAAATACTCTTTTGATGCAGTCTTCTTTTCTCAATGCCGATGCGTTGCTCTGGTATTTGTTTCTAAGAAAACATCATCCGTTACGGTGGATTATCCCAGACAAGCGTTTCAATTAGAAATAACTAAGCCCACGCGTATTAACAAACTTATCTAAGGCAGCTGATAAATAGCTTGATGGATGATCCTTCCACCCTTTTCACGTGTCACATTCGAAAAGTGTTGATGTGTTGTGACAAGCATTGATAGTAACCTAGACATCGTGAGCTTTGAACTTAACAAAGGGAACGGATAGTTACCGTTATGGATTCCGTTCCATTTAACTAAATATCTATAAATTGAAGGTCGAACCTTATATAATATTCATCTTATTAATTATATTGCAGTGTTTAAAAAATTTTACAATGCGTTGTCGCGACTTGAAGTAGAGGTTTGGGTGTAAAATAATTTAGAATCATCGTATTTTTTTTTAAAAACATGATAGTTTTTTGGGATTAATGTATTATATTAAAGCTCCGTTTATACCAGCCATTTTGATTTTGTGAGCTTAATGTTAATCGTATGAAATTTCTACTTTCGTCCTCAAATCTAGATTGTTTTATAGTTTTGAATGCAAAAAAAGAAGGGGGTACATCCGTAAGAGCAAAAAATAATGCAGGTTTTCTGCAGAATTATATTTCCTCCCGATTTGTTAAAATAGTTAAGAATATATTTTTTTAAAGATCGGAAAGACCGCTAATGAATCATTGAAATAGACGAAAAAATATTTTCAAAAATCGGAGGGAAAATATTGTTCTGCAAAACCATTATTGTTTTTTTTTTTTTTTTCTTTCGTTTTTTTGTTCTTTGTCGTAGAAATTCCATAGGATTACCGTAACGTTCTCGAAATCAAAATGGCCGGGTCTACCTTTATCCCTATTTTATCTGTTTGAATACAAAAACAGTGCATTTGAAAGAGCAAAAAATAATGGTTTCTGAGGTATTATATTTTCGCCCCGATTTTTGAAACTATTTAATAATATTTTTTTTAAAGACTACAATATCTATAAGCGAATAGGGGTAAAAATATTTCTTAACTCCCGCCGAAACCTTCATTATTGTTTGCTCTTTTGGATACACATTTTTTTTATTTAAATAGAATAAGAGTTAGTTGAAGGGAAATACGCAACAGAACCCATTAATTGATTAAAGCGTGGAATTTGTTCCAGTGGAGTAAAAAGCTGAAAACTGTTTTTCTTAAAACAGATCTCATAAAATTATTTTTAATTTTATGTAACAGAGTTCAAATGTAATATATAAAATATTAAATAAAAATGTTACTATTAAATTTTAGTAATTTAAGAAGTGGTTTCATCTTATAATTCTTTATTTTTGTACCTTGAAATTCTTCTATATTTTTCGAATTGTAACGCAAATAGGTTGTAATTTAAGTAAAAACATTCAGTTTCCTCTTCGGTCTTGTAATGCATGGTATGAATAACTTCTAGTCAAAATTTCTAATATATTCTTAAGAGGAAAAAAAAATGTCCCGCTTTTTTAAAATTTATGGTCAATTCTTCATTTTTGAATAACAAGTGTTCTCTCTCAGTATTTTTATTCATTTAAGAACTATGAATTAAATCGGAAAAATTCTAAATTGAGTTTTAAATCTCATAAAATAATAGGTAATAATTATAATGAATGTTTTCTGAAGAACATTAACGAATGGGTATTTTTTTCTCACTGGAAGTTTTTATTTAATATTTGTTCAATGGTTTTATTTTAATAAAACAAAAATGAGCTGGAAAAATGATATGGTCTGATTTGTTTATAGACTCCTGAAAGCTTCATGAATTAACGAATGATAAGCTATGTCGGATTCTTGCAGTTAATATTTAGATGAAAGGAATGTAAAAAAAATTAAACGATGAAAAAATTTGCTGATTGAATGCAAATGGGTATATTTTATGTTTGTACTTGAGTGATATGATGTTTTTTATGAACCACCAGATTTCATTCCAGCGATACATTAACGTAAAATATTTGGCGTGATCAATGGGAATTTACTTTTCCTCATCAGTATTCATGAATGCAGAATACTTAATGTTATTAATGTTTAATTTCAATGAATTAAATGTTTATAAGAGATTTGAAGAAGCATTATACTTTGAAGCTGTCTTCACCTAATTTTAAAAAATCGGATTCGAACTCTAAATAATTTTTCAGGCAGAAAAATTACTGCATGAATATTATATTCAAACTTCATTATCATAAGAGAATCGTATTTTATGTTATTATTTATTTCCATTTCAATTCCCTATTTCCCAGATTAAACTTCCATATGCCATCTCCTGTACTGAATTTGTAAAACGATTTTTCGGTTGTAATAGCTAAAACTGAAAACTGATGCATTTATATATGTATAAGGGCACGCATTGTGTAAACCACTCTATGTAATAAATAAAGACAATATGTATTAATAATCAGGATAATGTGTATAAATAATCAGGACACTGTGTATAAAAATTAGGACAAAGTGTTTTAAGAAAAAGAACCATGTGTATAATAAACGGGCCTTTTAGATATTTTTCTGACTGAAAAAATATTTGGAGTCAGGATTTAGCTCATATACATGTAAACGTAGGTTGGAAATTGATTAATTAATAAAAATCAATTTAAAAAAATAAGTTTATATGTAATTAAAACTGATGTAACATGTTAGATATGTAAATAAACTTGGTGCATGAAAAATTAAGAATTGTTTGTTAACTTATGTACGGACATTTGCGTAGTAAAGTTTTTCTGTTACCTACGACGAAAATTTTTCTTAACATTCTTGTTTTAATTTCTCTTTTTTAGTGTTTTTATTTTTTTAAAACAATTTACCGAATAGTTTCATGACAATTATCATGAACAGCAAGAACTACTTATTTCGTAATTAATGCGTTACGCGGCCATTTTGAATCATTATAATTGTTGTTGTAATTAATCTATGTTATTTACAAAATATTTAATTATCAGTGCTGAATCATACCATTGTCGAGATTAGAGGACAAACGAAAATAAAATTTTCACTTCAGCTAAAAATATAAACAAATGCGTAATCAACATAAGTTGCAAAAATTGCGAAATGTATTCCTCCGCGGAATGATAATGTGTTAGCGCTATCCAAATGAAGTTTTCAATTTTCGTGTTCCAATAACATATTTAGAAATATCTTTTTCAAATATTTGTTTTAAGAATCTTAATTTTTTATATTTTTATGACAAAATTCTCTTTTAATTTTCATTTTTATGAATTTACTCAAAGTCACTTTATCGATAACAAAAATTGTTAAAATTATATAATGATCAATTTTCAAATGCGCATACATTACATTCATATATCCAAAATAATAATAATAATAATTAAACCTTTAGCTCGAAAGTTATTTAGCAATCTAATATTATTAATCTCTTTTTTGAAATAAATGTATTAAAATAATTTGCTTAAGGTAATACTTTATTCACTTCAGTTGATAAAAACTTAATATAAAACTTCTTAATCAGCTGTTTCTATTATTGTATGAAGTATCGAGAAAATTATGCAAAATGTTTATCAGTTTAGGACATTGAAGAAAACCGTTTGACACATTGAAGCCATTTGGCCATTTGAATGTCCGAAAAAATTTATCACGTGTTATTCCTTTTTATTTCATATTTACCAAAAATTTAAAAGCATTCGATAATTTTGATTTTCAAAGGCGAAATTTCGAGTTTCAAAGTGAAAATAACTTTTAAAAATTTAAAGATTCTAGATAGAACTTCGGGTCATTTTGATCTAAAATAAACAATATTTCTTTCAAAAACATTTTCACGTTTATGGTCTTTTTTAAAAATATTCTTAAAATTATCCATTTTGGCATGAAAAAAATTTCTAAATATGATTCTAAAGCACGATGTTAAATAAATATAACTGTAATAATTTATTTTTGAAATATTCAATTTACAATAATGGCGAACAATTCATTTTAATGCTTCAAATCAAACATTATTAAGAAGTTTTTGCAAATTTAAAGCATGCCATATAAAAAGTAATCTGTAGGGATTGTCATTATCATACTGTTAATCATATATCATCGTCATCATATTTGACTCAAAAGCCCAGGGTGGGCCAAAGCCTTCTTTTGATGATTCCTCCAAGATAACCTTGCCTTTTGCTTTAGTTTTGCCAGTTCCTATCACCTATCACCTTTAAATCCGATTCAACAGAACCAAGTCTTCGTAGTTTTGGCCCTCTTTTCTGACTAGTAAAGGGCTTTGTAACAAATATCTTCTTTACTGGATTTTTCTCATTTATTCTAACAATATATGAAGCTTAGTTCATTCGTTTCACTTTAACACGTTTAATGATATCTGTCTCATTAAAAATTTTATGAATTTCAGAATAAAAACGTCTTCGCCAAATTTTTTTTTCTATGACACCTTCGAGAATACTTCTGAGATTCTTTTTCTCAAAAACTGCATTTTGTATTCCTCATTTTTTATTAAGAGTCGAAGTTTCCGAGCCATACATTAGGACCGACCTAATGAGAATTTTATATACTATAATATGCATATTTGAAAAATATGTGAACAACGTATAATTAGTTAACAAAGAAAATTATAATTTTAAAGTATTCGTCGGAACACCTTTTTCTGTTATTTAATTGCTATTATTACTTATCATATTCAACAATTGTTTTAAACGTGAAGCTTTATCAAATGATACTAAATTTTGTAATCTTACTGCAACGTTTTTCCTTAAAAAAACTAAACTTTTTTTTCTAAATGAAGAATTTTAAAATTATTTAAATTAATATTTCCGTCAGGGTAACAAAAAGTCAATCGATACTTAAAAATCTTCAAGTGAACAGCATTCTGATTCGTTCCTCTTGCGAAACAATAGCTATCGATATCCCTAAAATATTTTTATTTGCTTATTTGGAAAAAACAGGTTTCGAAGTATTTTTTTTTTTTAGGTAAAAAGATTTTAGAAATCTTTAGAATGTTGAATCCATTTAATTAAACAAAGAATGACAGATGAAGGACAATTGAACTATATTTTGACCCCGTCTTATATGTATGAATAGAAATAATCAAAAGCATATAATAAAATTATGCATTCTCAAACATCATATTTAAGTAAAAGGAACTTTTTTGGTCATTAACCAGTTTTATCATTAATGTCTTGTCAATCAAGTTGTGCTTGATTTCATATTTAAATTTTGTCACTGAACGAGAAGTAAACAAGTTTATGAATATAATATGATAAATAATTTTAACATAATAATATAGAAAAGAATTAACTCTATTTAAAACGTTACATTCGTTTAATCAGTGTAATCAAAATGTATATTATGAACTGTTAAAGACAATTTAAATTAGAGAAAAGAAATTTATGGTATGATTTTATGAAGAAAGGGATTGTATATCAAAATCCTTCAGAAAAAAGTTCGCAAATTTTCGGACCTGAGAATTTTGAAAATGTTCGCATGACAGGCTTACGTCGTCAAAACTTCAGGGATATTAAGGGACTTGTATGTGTAAGAGACACATGTCTGAGTTATAATTCATCAAAAAAAATTTATTACGTTTTAAAAAAATACGTTTATTATTCGTCAAAATTTCAGAATTTAGTTTGATAGTTTATTCTAATCTTTTTGAAAGAGTGAATTTAAGTAAGAAGGGTGATCAAAAAGTTCTTGTGCTTAAATACAGACGGTGTTGGTAAAACAAGTTGGTGTTGCCATTGTGTACCACCATCTGTTTAACGGCTCAATGATAAATTTGACACTGATTCAAAGGTTAGTTTTAATTTAGCAGCCATTTGATGCCAAATAAAAATTTAATTGTTTCCATGTGGAGTTGTTACTGTCAATGAATTATGAATTCACCTGTTTTAACCCGAAACCAAGCAACAATCAAACTATTGAGGTGTTTCAGGTGAATCTGCTCCAAAGAAGGCGAAGATGGTTTTATCGGTCAGGAAAGTTACAGAGGCGAATTTTCGGGATACGAAGAGCGTCGTTTTCATGGACTTAAGTGTCATTTTCATGGACCTCTCAGGAAAAAGGATAAACTCTCACTGGATAGTATTATATTGAGATATTCCATTTCTAAAATTTCGTTTCTCATTCTTAGCATAGGTACTTTTTTTTTTAACAAACCTCGAATAGCCGAATACTTTCAAACAAGTGCGTAACGAGAAATCTTTCATGGAGAGGGAGGGAGTTCTCTCACTTCAATTCATATCTCAAAACTAATTTCTTTGTTTATTTCCAAGATTAAAAGAGTATTTTTATGGAATACAGGATTTAGAATAATTTTTTTCTAAAAGAATAAAAAAAAATTCATTCTAAAAAGTTTCAGTTTAAAAATTCCAGTATACAGCAATCCTTGTAGAAGGGGGGTGGTCAACTCCTATATCTTCCCCTTCGCTACGTCACTGCTTTCAAATATAAAAGCCATTGTGTATTTTTGGTGTATTCCAATAAATTCAAATGGATTTTTTTTTATAATCATGCCCTGAATTTTTTAAAAGTTATTTTGTATCTGGCTTCGGTCAGTACTCTAACTATTTATAAGTTTGAAGACCTTTCTGAACAAATTCGAAGTCAACATATTTGTGATAGAGATCATGAGAATTGTATACGTTCTAAAATTTGCGCATCTAATCAAAAAATGCATTTTTCTCACCTGCCCTCTCTAAATCATCCGACGATCCCAACCATTTTAGTCATAGGCAAGTGACAGCGATGAATTATAATTTCCCATCCATACATCCGAGTGAATAGCAATGAAAATAAATGAAATTTATTAAGGAACTGTAAAACCTCACTGCACTTAAGATGTGTTAAAATAATTGTTCTTTGTGATTGATGGAGGACATAAAACCTTAATTGAAGCCGCATTATCTCACCACTTTCAAAGCGTTATTCGCTTTCCAGCTCATAAATAGCCACATTAACCGTAAGAGATATACTGTTCTGTGAAAGGATGGAAAGGTGAGAAGTGTAAAGGGAAGTGTGATTTGGTGTTCTTTAGATCTTATCTGTGATTCTCTGTTGAGTGAAATAGTTGGGAATTTCAAGGGATGGTCCTGTCATAATGGAAGTGATAATCGTGTTTTAAAATAGTACTTCGTTCAGTTACGTATTGCCTAAAACACCTTATCATAATTAATAAGAAAAATAAATATTACAATAACCAGCTTTAGTAATTTAAAAGCGTTTTTGCATTTCATTACGTCATAGAGAAAGAAAAATTACTTTCAGAAAGTGTACGAGTTTTGCATGGATGCAATCAATAAACTAAATCAAACTAAGTTTCTATGTAAAATATCTCATATTCAGGAAAACTACTTCCAGCTCTGATTTTTTTCTTTCTCCCGTTTACTTTTCTTTGTTTCAACTTTTATTTACAAGAAAATTGCTACAGTTTTCTAATAAAAAACCTACAAAAATTCGACTGGTCAGAATTCTTTGGCCATTAATAATTACTTCAGTATCTCCTGCTGAGAATAAGGACACCTCGGGTTTCGAAGCAGTTAATCACCAAGATCCCCGACACTTTGAGTCGAAAATTAATCTGATAAAGAATCGAGGTTAAAACTTGGAGAGTATATCTTTAAAACTCGTCC
>BMAW01043931.1:0-53562 GCA_019974015.1 Nephila pilipes | reverse complement strand
ATAGACTTTCATTTTACCGGAATTAATTGCTTTTGGTTGAAAGGTCGTGAAACTCATCCTTAATGAAATTCTACAGCCCAAGGCATGTTCAGTATGGAATTGAAAACTTTAATGTGTTGGGATAGGTGCTAGGGTTATCTGATTCACCATCTTTGCTCTCTGCGGGAAATGTAAGAAGTTTGTTTTGTGATAAAAATATTATTTTGGAGGAAACTACATTAAATCTTAAATTGAATGATTTTGTAAGAAATAAAAGATCGCTTTTTTGAATGGTAATCATGAAAACAATCCTAAAATTATGAATAATATTTAAATTGTCGACTATGTGAAAGGTTTGAATCATTCCGTTAGATTGTATTCACACGTGCCTCTTACAGTGAAGAATATTTTGAAATGTGTGGGGTCTCCACGAGCGCCGAGAACATCATTGCAATTCTCTTGTAAAACATCGGAACATGTTTTGACGCTTGCCCGGCTTGCTGATTCGGTAGTACCAGAGTCCAAAAAGTGACATTTCCTTGATACCGAAGAAAATAATTAGCGTGAAGTTGATTTTTTTTAATGAGATTGCTAATTTAGTGTAATTTTACACGAATTCGGACTTTTTCTTTTATTAGGAGTCGTTGTTAACATGTTTTAAGAATTCGATTTTTATTAACCTGAAAATGTTGCCATGTATCCCATATCAGCATACCGAACACACTTCTTACCGAAGAAAATAATTTTCGTAAAATTGATTTTTTCCCCCCATTAGATTTTTAATTTTGTGTCATTTTACGAGACTGTTTCTGTTATAGAAAGCATAACATTAACATGTTTTAAGAATTCGATGTGTATTAAATTATCTGAAACTATTATTATAAAATGTACTCGTGCCATCCTACAGAAAACACTACTTATTGAAGAAAATGAATTTCATAAAATTATAATTTTTCTGTAAGAGTTATAATTTGTGTAATTTTACGAGAATTTTAACTTTATATATTACTGAAAGTACGATGTTAGCATGTTTTAAGAATTCTATTTGCATTAGGATAAACTTTCGCTAGTAATGTTGTCACATATTTCATATAATCATAATAAAACTATTTGATTTCTTATTTTGAGTCAAAAACTCACACATCCTTAAATTTGTTCGTTTTATCCACTGTTCTTAGATTTCCTTTCCACGTTGCTAATTTTTTTCATACTCTATTCTTTCACATTTTAGAAAACTCTTTTATTTTGCTTGTGATTTATAATTTTATTTTAAAGAAAGATCCTTTTGAATTCGCACAAAATGTTTCAAAGAAGAAAATTATTTATTTACTGTGTATAATACAATCAATTTTTAAAAATGCATTTTTTTTTTATAATTTTAATAGCAAATCGATGGATTTGCTTTTAATCATTCTGTAGTGCTTCCTTCAACATATATTATTGTATTAAATTTAAGTACAATTTGAAAATTTTAATTTGTATATGATGCGTACATGTGTATTCGTGAATGTTTATTTTAGAATAATATACTTACAAGAAAGGCCTGTTATTTTCAAAAGATGAGACATTTTTATTCAATTATTTAGTGAAGATGAAATTGAGTGGTTATTAATGGCGGACAGATTGCTTTGCAGTTAGTTCGATACGATGTAATCAATAGCCCTATAATGATGACCGGTTGTCAGGACAAGAGGAAAATTTATGTAACTTAAGTTAATTGTTCCCTACGAAATTTACTGGGGTCACTTGATTCTCTGGTCTGGCAACATAGTTTCGACACCCACGCACAAATTGTTGGCGTGATTTTCTAGTTTTATTTCCAATTCTTTCCGTTATGATGTAATAATGGAAATGCGGAAAAATTTACTTTATCCCTTTTATGTCAATTCGAAAGCGTGAAACATAAATAATTTCAATTTTATTTTTGAGAAGTTGTTTTTGTTTTCAGTTTGATTTTCTTCATATAATTATTTAACATCAACGATTTTCGGATTGAATTTGTTCATATAATAATTGAACATTTACGAAATAACAGCATTTAATTGTTGTTTCAAAAAGAAAATTGTTCAATATTTTTAAGCTGCTAATACTCTCAAATCGAATGAATGAAAAAAAAATTATATGTACTTTATTATCGTTTATTTATTTTTTTTATTTAATTACATATATTTTTAATAAACTTTGAATTTATTTTATTGGTTTAATTCGTTACATTATCCTATCATCATTAATTATATTATCTTATTATTTGTCACATTATAGTTTCATCAGATTTGTTATATGTATATTTTTTTATTTTGATGGGAAATGTTATATAATTTTTATTTTATTGTGTTTTATCATTGTTAATTAATAGATTCTGTTACATTTTCAATTATACAACGTATAATTCTGTTACATTTTCAATTATACGACGTATAATTCTGTTACATTTTCAATTATACAACGTATAATTTGTTACATTTTCAATTATACAACGTTTAAGATACATTTCAAAACAATGATAATATCAAATCTTAATATGAAAGAAGTTTGATATTTTTATTCACTTCTCTATTCTATTTTATTATTCATATTCGAATTTTTATCTGTAAAATAAAACTCTTATACTTTGAATAGAAAGGAGTTTTTATTATTTCATTGAAAAAATCAAAAATATAACGAATTAACCTCTTAAAATTACAATCTAATAAGAATCGATTCGAATGATGGTAATTATTTATGAAGTATCGTTGTATTGTGAAAGGCTTTTAAGTAAACATAGTGTATAAATTGCCTTAAAATTAATCTTAAGGCTCTATTACAATTCCAATTGTCTCAAATTATCTTGGGGGGGAGGGGAGGAATGCAAATAATCAGTTTCAAGTAATGTTCAAAACAAAAAATTTGAAGAAAAAATTTCCAAGCAAAACAGTCTTTTAAAGATTAAAAAAATTTCCTGTTCTTTTTCAATTTTTATTACCTGCATATTATAATTTTAAATATTTATTTCTTATTTTCATTTCGTTAACTATAAATTCTATTTTTTTTTTTTAAATTCGTTATTGCAGATGATTTAATACTCAACGCTTTTAAATGTTTTTGTCGTTCTTGAAATTTAAATAATTACTCTTTAAATGTATTCTCGAAATTCAATAAAACGTGCATTGCATTCTAAAGAACATGTCTTTTTTTTTTTACATTTTGAGAGAAAATTGGTTTTTTTTTAAATCTATTATTATTCAATCGTTTCGTTTCGTACTTTAGAAATATTACCTAAAATTCGTTGTTGCAAACGATTTAATACTCAAGCGCGTTTTTGACACTCTTTTAATGTAGATAATTAATTACGCGTATACTCCACATGTATTTTTCTAAATATCGTAAAACATACATCGCATTTTAAGGGACGTGTCTTTTCTTGCATTAGAAAGGGTTTTTTTACCTCACATTATGCAATCTACTTTCACTGTCAACAAATAATACTATCAGTCAAAATAAAATCAGTTCACTGTGTCATATATCCGATTTTGGGTTTCTAGGGTTTCGAATTTGAAATCTAAATGGTTAATCACGATAATAATGATTAAAATTATCAGTGCGGGTGACACATGGAGATTAAACAAATGCTGTGTTAATAGAGACGAGCTCTTAGTGTTTGGATACGCAGTTGGACATAAGAGACGCAAAATTTACTAATTTGAGTGTTTGACCTAAACTAGTCTCAAAATAAAGGTAAACACTTTATTTTTGCAAATCTTTTTTTGTTTCAGAAGATGATGTTTATATTTTAAGTAATTTTAAATAGAATTTAACAATGGCAGAGCTTTAATATAGAAGGAGAGAATTCTCTCTAAATTAATTTGATTTTTAAGGTCAGCCAATATTCAACATTTTCCCGCCATTTTGTAGTTTCGAACTGCAGAATCTTTATGAATTCTCTTTTCTTTGAAATTAGATTTATAGAAAACATTAATAGTCTATCTTTACTAAAACTAATTTAAAGTTATTCTAATTATTTTTTGTAATAAATATCACTGTAAAATTATTATAATTTTTCTTACATTTATAAATAATTAATAAATCTTTCTGAATAAGGCAGAATAAATGAATTTTTTAAAACTTTGCAAGAAAAAAAGAAGAATGCTGTGACTCTTAAATCGATAAAAAAATAATTTGATTGTTTGATTGATTGATTTTGTGCCTTAAATATATATATTAATAATAATTTAACAATTATATCTTGGAAATTCTGTTAAAAATGCGCTTTGAAATCGAAGTAAAGTTTATTGAGTTTTAAGAACTTTCATATTGACTTCATTTTTCGTGAAATGCTCAATAAAAGATCTTAATGTTTAAACAACTTAACAAATAAACCTTTATTGTTCGGGAGACTACAAGAATATTAAAATTCTCATTTATACACAATTATGCTCAACATGGAGTCATTACTGTATCAAAACATGTTTTCTTCCGAAACTTACTTCATTGCCACTGCATTATGGCATAAAGAGTTCTTAACAAATGACTCAAGATGGATAATGATATATTCGACTATTGTCTGGATATTTCAATTGGGAAATCCCCGCAAACCTTGGAGCAGTTTTTTTTTTTTTTTTTTTTTTCAAGATTGTTTATTATTCGTTTAATTTGTTGTATCAAATATGGTTTTGAGGTCTTAAGCGGATGTGTATTCTGTACGCGTATATTTAGTCAGAAAATGTGGTTTTGCGATGCAAATTATATCTAGTATTTAAAGTAAACATTTTACGATTCTTTTTCAATGCCTCACAATTTGTCAAAGTATTATTTTATTTTGAATGTTTAGTTTATTCATTCAAGATTTTCCGAGGGGTTTTTTTTTGTACGCAATACTGTTACAAACTTCTGTAAAATATCGTTATTCACATCAATCTATCATCATTAGAATGAAATTGAACATTATTTTACATTCCTAAATTCTGTAACATTTATTTTGACTGTTGAGGTTGAAAAATTTGGGACCATTATTCTTTATCACTTCTGATAGACAGGAAGTTTTTATAGATTTCAAAACGTAATTTTTTTGTATCTTAAGATACTAATACAAGTAACGAATAAAAGTTGTGCAATATTCAAATTGAAAAACTTGCTTTTTTAATATTGTTTGTAACTCCGAATTACTCGTGTGTTTTGTGAGCTAAAAAATGTGATCTATTCCCAGTTTATTCTACATTCGATTCTTTGCGATAATTGTTTTCTTTACGAAATTAACCTTTTAAAATATCTTTATGAATTTGGATGTTTATATCCAAATGTAATATAAAAATTACGCGACATAAAATTAGTATAGATGATCTTTCAAATTTAAATATTTTCTTTGAGTTTATTATTATTATTTGTACATGTAAAGGAATTAAAAACATGAAATTTATAACACTTTATGTTTTAAAATAAAATATCTTAAAAGTTGAAATAAGATAAAAAAGTAAAACTAAAGAAGGAACTGGGGTGAAGAAAATTTCTCAAGAGAAACTTCTAGAAGGAAAATTTCCCTTGTAATATAAATTCAATCTGTAAAATTAAGAACTTTAATTTTTTGTGAATCAGTTTATTTGAAAGATTTTCTATGAAAAAAAAAAAGAAAAGAGAAGAAACTCAATAAGACAATTTTATACAAATTTCTAGCTTAATAACTTATCATAATAAAATATATATTTCAAAGTGCTTTAAAAAATTACCAATTGCAAACCTTACTGATGTTTTTAATCATGTTCAGTCCTTTTTATATTATTATTACGATATGACTCATTTTCAGAAAGAAAAAAATTGAAATTGTTAGTTATATAAAATCTTTTAAAGGGAATAAAAAAAAATTTACATTCTAATTTTGTGACATTTTGCTATTTGTTCTTTTTAAAAGGAAACTTATTCAAATATTCTTTATGCATAACAAGATAAATTAAAAACCGTACTTGCAATTATTAAAGTTAAATACAATTTATTCTAATAAGTGAAATAAATTTGTGTTATTTGATTCAAAATAGTTTTATTTTTTTCAAGGGTTAATGTCATTGAAGGCATTCAAAATTTTTCTTCCGAAAATATTTTATTAGAAACATAAATATTTAAGATAGTTTTAGACATTAATTACTACCTGAATAAGTTGAAATGGAAAACTGATTAAGGAAAATAAATTGTAAATTATTTAACTATATAATATGATATAAAAATGCTGTAGTTCAGTGAGAAAAGTAATAAAAATTATCACTAAATTCTTCTATATTTATATTCGTTTAATTTAATATTTCATTTGTAGAATTTTTAGCACAATAATTAATGAACTCGTTTTACATTTAAAAAGAATGAAATAATGACAATTCGATTAATTTTAATCATTATTTTGAATTTTTTTCTCTCAGTTTTCAAATCCTTTGATAATTTCTTTTCGGTTTTTAAAGAAATTTATTTGTCGTTTGTTTTATTTTTGCAACTTAAAAAGTAATCGGCAGTATATCCCTGATGATATCTGTTTATAATAGAGCCAACCAAAATGATTAGAACGCCTTTTTGTGTTAAAATGTATCCCTCAAATGAAGGACGTAAAATTAAAAAAAAAATGTATAGTTCTCTAGATTAATGATGACATTAAATATATAACAGAATATTAAATATGTAAAAGTTTATAAAAGCAGTTTTATTTTAGGATTGCTGACATATCAAGAGAATTTTTAAAATTAAAAAAAAAAATCATATTCAAATAGTTACAAAAGCAGGTGTTGCCACACAGCCGTAAGTAAAAATAGAATAAACTAAACGATTGCTTGCAGTATAATTAAGTTGTAATATTGATACGTAATCTTTATAGTCTGAGACAATATTATCAAATATATGACTTCAAACATCATTATAAATTGCTATTGCAATGCCATTATTTTACTTCTGATTTGCGCTGTGTTATTTAATGTCATTTGTACATCGTTAGATGTAATTTTTATCTGTTGCGCAGTAAGAATTCAGATGCATATTTAATTTTATTTCGACTTGATTATCGTTTAATTTTTTCTCATTTATATTCCTTAATAAAGTTCTTTTTAAATATTTATCTCTCATGTATCAAAATAACCTGAAACACACTTGTGAACATTTTGAAGTATCTATTTTTTTAAAAAAAGTTTTTAACGAATTAGTTTGCATTATCTATTCAATTTCGATTATGTATTTTTTAAAACTTAACTGATATAAGCATTTATTATTTTTTTTAAAAAAAATTTAAACTTCGTGAAAAACAAATGTGATTCGTTAATTAAAATTTTATTATAAATCTATGCTTTTTGATTGGAACTGTTGATTGTGAAAAATGTGTACTTCTGTTGTATAAAAGCGAATGATTATTGAATTTGTTTGGTAACTTTCATACTAATAATTTAAAAATATGAGAAAAATTCTTTAAAAGTACGAGTATTTTATTCGTATTCGTATTGTCTCAACATATTCTCTTTGGCGTATTATCAATGCATTCACATCCATATATTTTCAAGGTATTTATCTTACTTTAAATTAAGTTTAAATATAAAACTCATATTTCTCAATAAATTACAATAATCTTATGAATTCTACTTTTGAAGTAGCAGAAAATTAAATTTTAATATTTGAATACTATATTTCTTTACTTAGGTAACCCTTAAACATATTTTGAACTGATATAAGGCAAGAATTGTATAGCGAATTAACATTATCATTATACTTACGTGATACATTTTTCTTCGTTGGAAAATAATCCTTACTTTAAGACAAAATGATTTTTTCCGACACATTTTTCTTTCATAGAAAAATATAATCGAATTTAAATTGCTTATCAGAATGTTCTTAGAAAAATAGAATCGAATTTAAATTGCTTATCAGTATGTTAAATTTTTTTGGTACAAGACTAATCAATAGGAAAAGATTTTTTATGCTAATTTTAATCCGACTATATTCGTTCATTGCTTTTGTTTCACCCGATAACATTATTTTGTTAAAGTACAAATGAATTTTAATAGGCATTCCAAATTCACAGCTTGTATTCATATTTTCTGTTATCAAATTATAATTCTTATCTCAATTTGTCCTTTTCGTTAAAGCGTTTCAATCCGAGTTTATGTTCGTGTTTCGAGTAAATACACTCGTACTATTTATTTATACACTCAAATATAATGATAAACATTTTTAAACCAGTCACAAAAATTATGAAATATAAGTTAATGCACAAAAGTAAACAATGTAATTTTGTTTTCTAATCGATAAAACTCAAAAATATTTTCATAAATGCTTAATTATTTCGTGTGAAAAAGAAATAACTCTAATGAACGCATATTGTTCGGTAATTTAACAGGGGTAAGAAAAATTTTATATTATTTTCCGTGTTGCATTCATGTTTGTCATTTGTAAAAAAATATTTATTTTTAAAACATTTTAGATATTATATTCACTAAGAAAAACGTTTATTTTGAAAAAATATAGTGCGAATACTATAATAATACATATTTATCTATTATATACAATTATTTTGAGACTAATTTCATATTCTGAGACTTTTAAGAACTCATTTAAGACAGAAATGGATAATTGTTTCGTTCATCAAGAAAAACATTTGTGTTTATTGATTATTTAACTAAAATTTTAAACAATTTGTTTTAACAATATACATGATTGAACTTCTAACTAAAATATTTAACTTTTTTACAACAAAATATATTATTTATAAAAATATAGATCCAAACTTAGTTTTGCTTTTCGTAAGCTAGTTAGTTTGAGAAATAAAATAATCAGCACTCTAATTATAACAAAACAAAACAAAATATTCCATGAAAAATCTCGGCTTACAAATGACTGAAAATAGTTGCTTTAAATAATCATATAACTATATTATTAGTAAAATCTGCCATATTTTTTTTCATACTGTTCAGTATACTTGTACGAATAAGAGTTCTATTAACCAAATAATTTCTCGTTGATGCGGATTAAAATAACTCAGTCTAATAAGGGAAAACAGACTTTTATTTGAATCTAATTCAGTTCATAAGAAATATTTGGACTTGGCCCACATTGTAGATATCATTTTGTCTCTACATCTTTTTTCTTTCGCACTTACATTTCACTCTCGTTACATAAATATATTTCGGTGAATCACTAACAGAATTTTCGAATACATAAATTTCTGTATTGAATTAAAGTTATTATTTTAAACAATGAAATGCTATTATGTAAATAAATTCAACATAATCTTACTGTGTCATTAAACATTCTCTTCATTCCTTCACAGACTGGAAGATCTTTGCCACTTCGTTTCTATGAATCACCATGTTTGGGTCAAACGGGCCATGCTCCCCAATGGACTACATGCCTCACTACACCAGCATCTTGGAGCCTATCTACTACCCCTCGAACAGGGACTCTACTCCACAGCTCCAGTCCTTGACCTTCGATTCGGATCCGGACTGTCACAGCTCGGCACCTCCCACTCCTGATGTCATCTCTGGACTCATCAGCTTGACCGGTGGACCGAGTCCATCGGACATGTCCAGTGGATCCTTCGGGGACTTGACTTCTCCTGAAGACTACCATTCCGCTTCTTCTCCTCCATCCTATTCCATTGATGTGTCCAAGGTGCAAGCTACCAGAACGCAGCTGATTAAGGAAGGTTTGAAATTAACCATCCAGTCAAGAAGGATGGTTCAAGGATTGGACAATGCTAGGCCGGAGTACAGAACACCTCCACAAGAAGAGGTAAGCTAGAGTTCTATTACTTTTTATAGTAATTTGCAATGGAGTCATTGTATGGTAGGTCTGTGTCATCGGTTTAGGCCAGAGGTTCCCAAACTTTTTTTTCTCGTGGACCCCCTGCTGCTACATTTCTACTGTATTCCCAAAACTCCTAAAAAATATCACCCTAAATTGGGTGCGTTAAGAAGGAAAAAAAAGTAGCACATTTTCTTGTGT
This sequence comes from Nephila pilipes, assembly GCA_019974015.1. Lineage (NCBI taxonomy): Eukaryota > Metazoa > Arthropoda > Arachnida > Araneae > Nephilidae > Nephila > Nephila pilipes. The sequence goes on along the minus strand of BMAW01043931.1, from coordinate 43,644 downwards.
CCTATTTATTAAAATAATACTTGTGATTATATGTGCGTAAATAAATATTTTTAAACAAAAAGTACCTAGGTACCTATAGTTAAATCTTCCCTGGCTTTTTGTTCTTTTATAGAAGTTTTGAATAACTTCTGGCATTTAATTTTTACTACATAACTACCTACTACACTCAAATAGTAAAACAAATATAATATGATTGATAAATTACAATATACAATAAAAATATGTATAACAAATAGGCAGATACTTACTTTTTCCGGCACTGCAAACACTGACATCGATTCACTCACAGTCACATTTTTATGTTCAAAATCCCGGAAACAAATGAGTAACGTTTTGTTCTTGGCATTCGTATTTATACTAATGTAGATTGCAAACACAGCGCAAGTCGCATTTCACCCCTTTGCAGGTCTAAACAAGCATCCCTGACGAGCGGGCGCACGGGCGGCACTTTGCAAGTCTCGACATGTGGTGTACGCTTGTACTATTATCTATTGTTCTATTCAATTCTGTGTTTGAACTGAGTCTCGAATATTTTTGAGTACCTACCTAGTGAATAATATTACCTGCCTACGTTGATAGGTAAATCCAAGCCAAAATTTTTGTTCTTTATTATGAAAACCAGAAAATTTTTCGTGGACCCCCCATTTTCAACTTGTGAACCCCTGTTTTCTTTTCACTTCTACGTGGACCCCCGTGTGTTCTCCTTTGGACTCCTGGGGGTCCACCTGGACCACTTTGGCAACCTATAGTTTAGGCGAAGCGTGATGGACTTTTAGAAATTATTAATTTTAATTAAAACCCACTAGTTATTATATGGAATTAGCATTCTGGTACATATAGACTGGTCATAACAAGAAGGGTCTTGGCTTCACCTTCGCGATGGACGAGTTCATTTTATTATAGGGGGAAATGAGAAAACTAATTGAAGGGGTCACTTGACGCAGCATTTTCTCTCTCTCCTTTATGTTAAAAATGACAAAATTTAAGGAACATTTTTTTGAATAAAATTCGATTAATCGCGCACAGTCGCCAATTTTTTTATGTACATTTAATGCATTGTTATTATGTTGAGACAGATCATTTTAGGATGCATAATTTATTGTTTAAACGGTTGAAAAATATGAAATGGGACACATTCATCAATGTAATCTTATCTGACATTTGAAAGTATTCCAGTTGCAGTCAGTCTTTAGAGCTTTGTGTGTATACACAAATTATTCAACGGAATATTTTATTTCAAATTATCTGAAGAAAAAAAAATTAAATTTTTACTTTTTTTTCTATTCAAGTTTTATTGAATCCTTTTTGGGATAAAGAATTTAAATTTGGCATAAGAGAGAGAAAAAATTTCATTTTATCTGTCCGCAAAGATAGCTAATAATGAACTGAATGCCATGCAATATCTAATTTTATCTATTGGCAACGATAGTAGTTAATGAACTGCATTTGAAGCGATCGCGGTGCAACTGTTGGTAAACATCACCATGTGAGAGTATAGCACGTGGGACAACTCAGTACTTTTGAGTTGTAAACCCTAAAGCAAAGTCTGGCCCCGGTGACCTTGTCATCTAGGAGGGGGGAATACGATTCCCTAGCAATTCGCTTTAAAGTTATCACATGTATCAGGGATAATGGAACGTGGCATTACACCGTCCTTGATATTTATCTGTTAAGCAAAAACAGATTATTTCTCAAAAGTTATTACGTTTTTTTTGGTGTTGGACTAGAACGCCTGACGTTTACTCAGATTTGCTGCTTTATAATGATAATGGCGTGTGATAAAAGCAGGATTAACAATGGCGGTAGCTGGAAAATTATGCAAATTCAAAATTTAGAAGGAAAAAAATGACTCTTTTTAACTCTATTTTTCAAAAAATTCTTTCACTTGTAAATTGAAAGAAAATGAAGTATAATTATCGTTTTAAAAGAGGATTTAAAAACACGCTTTTATCAAACGAAAAAAAAATTAATACCACATGTTTAAAAAAAGGAAATTGGTTGTTAAAAAATTCTTTAAAAAATTATTTTACTGTTAAATTGAAAGAAACCGAAGCATAATTATCGTTTTATAAGAGGATTTAAAAACACGCTTTTATCAAACGGGGGGGAAAATTAATACCACATGTTTTAAAAAAATTTAAATTGGTTGTGCTAATTTCCTATTAAAATGTGCTTACGTTTTTTTTTTTTTCCTGTCAAGTTCTCGAAAAAATAGAACCATTCAAAAGGAATATTAATTAGCGTAAAGTGAGCGTATTTCCGACCCCCAGGGTCCTCAGAAACAATTACTATCAAGAAAAGAAAATACCTTCTTCATATTCCTAATGTATTTTTTTTCACGGGCAAAACATTCTAAACTATAAAAACGTTACTAATGCTACCAACAAAAAGAGTAAAAACAGACGATTCTACCTTAAAAATCTGTTATTAAATTATATATTAAAATAAGTATAAACGATTTTTTTAATTAAATAGTAATATTCTGTTCGGATATTTAAGTAAAAGCAGGCAATAAAATAATAAATTAAATACATCTTAGCAAACCTTGAGTAGCAAACCTTGAGTAGACAATAATACTCTGTTCCGATATTACAATAAAAGCAGACGACAAAATATTAAATTAATATATTGTAGCGATATAAATATATCTGAAGTGAACTAAATGTAATTATAATGATAATAATGTATTATAATGTCAATCTTTTGAACTTACACACCTTATTACAGTATTCCTTATTTTATGCTCTCGTATTTTTGTTGACGCCATTTTCTCAAAACATAAACATTTAGCACGTGTTAATAATTGGTACGTGATGTAATTAGTTCTTCATGTACATTCCATTTTAAGCATGTCGCATTCATGATTAGACTCATTTCTTTTCCATTTGTTCTGAGATTTGTTTGATTTTAAATCAGCTACCTTATTTATTTATTTATTTTCGTTAATTTCACTTTTTATTTATTTTAGAAGAAAATTTTTCGAAACATGATTACATAATTAACATTATTTTTCATTTTTGCTTACATAATTAACATAACAAATTTCTAAAATTTTGTTAGAGATATTCAGGATACCAAATATTATCGTTATGGAAAATCAAATAGTATCTTTACGATTATCGTCAATGATGAGTGTAAAATAGAAAAAAAAAAGTTCGTGTTAATTTCAGCGTATCTTTGTAAGTGAATGTAAAGCGATTAAAAATTTCAATAACGGGAAAAAAAATATTTTGCAGATAGCTAATGTCCTCCTGTGTTAAAATTAGCATAAGTAAATAGATTATTCGAAATGTTTTAAAAATTTTGTGACGAAAATTATAACTGAGGCTAAGCTGTTATAGTTTTTCAAATATCTCATTTCCAGAATCATCATTTTTCTAAAGAATATTTCACGCATTTATGAATAAAGAATGAAAACACAACATTTTTTGCAAACAACTGTGAAATTGCTTTGCGTTAAAAAACAATCTTAAATGAGTAAATTTTATTCTGTATGTTTGAGCTTGTAATCCAAGGATACCTTTTATGAGGCTGCTTAATTGTATTCATTTTCTTGCATGAAAATAGTCGTTCAGTGTAATGTTGCTAATGCATCTACTTAAGATAATTAATACTTTTGGTTATAAAACTTTAGAATTACTCTTTATGAGCAAAAAAGCGATTATTTATACTTCAAATTAACTCATCAATATTCACCGTGATTTCAAAATTAGGTCAAACAAACCGTGCAAAGAAGGCTTTTCAGTTTTCTTTAAGTGTCATTTACTGCATCACGATTTTCTCATAAGCTGGGAAAACAACAATCATTGAGTTAACAAACATTGGAAGACACAAAGCAAATGTAATGGAAAGAGTTTTAAACAGAATAAAATGTCACGATTTTCGTGAGAAAGTGGAATCACATTATTGTTTAAAAATTGCATTTCAGTAATATTGAGAGTGTATATATGGTTGCTTTTATTATTTAGTTGGCTGTTATCATTGATCTAATAAATGCTATTTTTTTTCCTTTAATAAAATCATAAATATGAAATTAATGAAACAAAATAAATTGAAAGGATTTCAACCAATTTGAAAGTAAGATTGTTGCACAAAATTGAAACAATATCAAGGAAAGGTTTTTTTGCTTTGTTTTGGCATAGGAAGTTGATACATTGCCGTATTACTGGAATCAATTCTTTTGTTTGTGCTGCCATCTGTTGTTAGAATGATATTCAGAAAATAGTTTGATTGTGCTGCCATCTATTAATATCTAATTCAAGCTTTAAAACTCGTTGATTAACAAAAGGCGAAAAATGTTCCACGTTGAAAAACTTTACGATATTGTTTTCCTAAGCAAAAAAAGATAAATTAATCAAAACAAATAAAAATACAATAGAGATAATTTAATGAAAAGGTTTCCGAGATTGTTATTAAGAATGCAGTTTTTTTTTTTTTTTTTTTTTTTTGTTCTATAAATAGCTCTTTTTTTGGCGTGTTAAAAATTTCTTCTTTATAAAATGTATGAATTGATTATTTGAGTAACGAAATATTTTGATTCGAAAAATGATTATTCTGAATAAATTATATAGTAATTTGAAATATATACTATGAATAAACAGTAATATTTCAACAGCATTTCTTACAAAACGTATGCATCTCGTTTTATTTTCATTAGTTATCTTTATTTGAACACGATTAGAAATTGAATACTAACATGAAAACAGTCATCAATAAATTAATCTCGGTTTAAAAACTGAGCAATTTTAATTGGATTTTTTTTTTTTTAATTTTATTTTCTGGATAAAGATATATTAATTCGCGAGCTCATAAAAATGAACCACTAAAAAAGAAAAATGATTGTTATTCAACTCCCCCCCCCCCCCCCGCGGGGGCCCCCACTTTTTGTTAAAAAATGTTTTCATTTTTGCGTTTGTCCGTTACAATTATTCCATTAGAATTACATAAAAATATTAATGTAAATGTAAAAAATATTAATATAAATGTATTGTTAGGAAGATAAATGTATTTATTAATTTTCTACAAGGAAATGTTTTACGATAAGTATTATAACTTTTATAAGGTATTTTTAAATTTATTTTTTGATCATAGATCTCCAAAAGAGAGGGGGATCTTGAAATGTTCTGTACTCCATCATTACTTTGGTTTATTTTCTCTTCTGTGTACCCATACCTTCTGTGTCAATTCTTATCACTTTTACTAGTTGTAGCGAGAAGTGCAATTGAAACCGGAAGCTGACTAATTTTGACTAAGAATATTTTTTATTTCTTATTTCGTGAAAATGTTTTGAAGGATATATGAAATCTTATGAAATAGCGGATGGAAATGAAATGTGTGTATTCAATCTTTTTTTTTTTTTTTTTTTTTTAGTTTATTAGTTTACTTCATTATTAAAACTTACAATAACTTCAGAAACTTTTAACTAGCCATTTTTTAAAAGCAATGCATAGAATTAAAATTTGATTTGTGAATACAAGATGATGGAATGAGTTATTTTCATATTGCGTTCCTGTTTCATTAAATCTGCCTCCGTTTCTAAATTTAGACGGACATTTATTTATTTCAAATAAAAATAATAAAAACATTTTCTAGGTAAAACTTTCAATAAATGTGTAATGAAATGAAAATAGAAAGCATTTGTGAAGTATACCGTTATGTAAAACATAAAATATAGCACTAAAGTAATCATTTTTCATGAAAGTAATTTTTAAAATATATAATATCTGTCGCATTGATTTTTTATTTGAAGATTGATATGACAAATATAGTTATTCTAGATTCCAAATTTGATTGATTTTGATTAAAGTATGTATTAGATAAAGTTATCTGGAAAAATCGTAAGTGTGACTGAAATATTATAGCTGAAGTGAAAAAGGTAGAAATCAAACATAACTTTTGGAATAAATAAATAATTTTTTAAAAATTTATTTATTTTCTTAATTATCTAATATTAATATAAGTCTTTCATTTCATCATCAAATTTAAGATTGCTTGTGTTATTTAAGCATTATTATTTTTCACTATTTGTGAGTGTAAACAACTATTGATACTAATTTTTTAACAATGCTCTATAATATATTTCAATCAGTTTTATAATTCTGATCAAATGGCAACGCATTTTTGTTTACATGCACTTTGTTACATGTTACATAAATTATTTTTGCATTTCTTACATAGTTGTTATTAAAAGGATTTATGAATATGTTGTTGTTCATGAGAAAAAATGAAGGCTTCAAAAAAAATGCGTGAGCATAAAATAAAGGATGCATAGTGTTAGGTTCAAAAGATTGACATTATTAATATATTATTATTATAATAATTATATTTAGTTTGCTTTTGGTATATTTATATTGCTAAGATATATTTAATTTAATATTTTATCATCTGCTTTTATTTTAATATCGGAGCAGAATAGTATTGTCAATTTTAGTAATTTATCGTTTGCTCTTATTTTAATATTTCATTTTTATTGCAAAATTGTCTGCTTTTATTCTTTTTGTCTTTAATATTGGCAACCTTTTTTGTAATGAAAGGTTTTGATTTAGAAAATTCGAATGCACGAATAATTTGAAATAGATATTTTCTTTTCTTGATAGTAATTGCTTCTGTGGAGCCTGGGGCTTGGAAGAACGCTTACTTAACTCTAATTAATATTTGTTTTGATTAACTTTACTAAAACAGGAAAAAAAAAAAGGAAGAAAGTAATGCGCAAAGCTAATGTCAATTTTTAAAAAAAATGATTTTTTAAAATAGGGTGTAGAATAATTAATACATTTAAATTCAATGTCATGTTTAAAAAATTATACCTTGAAAATATTTGCTTTTATTATATATACATATTTAAAAATTGAAACTAATTAAGTTGTAAACACCAAACATGTTTATATCCTGTTGGGTGCTGTTGGTGTTCGTACCAGCACGTATTTAATCCATCAATAATTAATCTAGTTCACGCTGGTAGGGTCAGTATTGAAAGTCAAACTAATATGAGAATAAGAACAATCGAATATCAAGATGGTTATTACAGAGCAAACCGTTACTTATCAACTGCAAAAGATAATCAGAAATGAATGTTTATCACATGGGTTTTAAAAGCAGATCTCATCTTGACCCAATTTCAAGTTTATCTCAGCTTATGCTCAGGATTAGTTTGTAGTTCAAATCTTCCATTCTCTCTCTTTCTTTTTTCTCTCTTTCTTACTACTAATATTCCTCCAGTGTGCTATTATTGGTTCTTGTACAATCTCTTGTCCGCTTAATCATTTCTCTCTCTCATATTCACTAAATTCGGTTAATATTGCAATGTTGATGCACAAGTCGAGGTTCTTCGATCAGTAATGTCAAAAAAATTACCAGAAGGAGAATTGAAAGGAACCTCATTGCAATTATTAAAACTTTAATTTTGTTACTTTAATGCTTAAAATATTGTTAAACAATATAAATCTTGGTTTTCTTTCAATATTTCGTTTTATTTATTTTATACCAGATTTAAGTAAATATTACTCAACATATATGTTGCTCAGTTGTTAACTTTACGTCATATTTTTATGCGCAGTTCTGATAGAAGCTTTCATGGTAGAGAGTAGTCAAATACGTATGACATTGCTAAAATTCGTGGAGTTTTTCATGTTACAAGCGTAAGAGCAATTATCTTTTGAGTCAAACACGTGCTGTTATGTAACCATCTGACTCTGCCAAAAGTAGTAAACATGTACCTGATCTGTGGAAGTATACAGATTTTTGCAGTATCATGTTTGCAATTATATCTAAGCTTACCGAGGCGCACAAGATTATAATAAGCAGCGGTCGTGTGCTTGCTTTCGATTATGGTAATCAGACATGATTTTAGAAGTCTTATGACACACAATTGAATTGTGTTAATACGTTCAGAGACCTTAGATTGTTTCATTATACGTCAAGGTCAACTGCATGATTTATATTAAGCAAAGAAAAATGGGGAAAAAAATACGATATGAAATGTCCCATATTTTAAATTTGAGACCTACCTTTATTGCACATCAAAATATAGTTCGTCTCGTATTTCACTTAAATTAATGGAAATGTTATTTTTATGAAACTTCTTTACTTTTTGCGCATTAATATTAAAAATATGATGGTATTAATGCTAATTTTATATGGTGGAATGATCAAATATCATTTTATTTTTTTATATTTTTTCATTTTTGGATGTAGTAATGGATTATTCATTAGACGCCATTTACGATTTATTCTATTGTTATTATCAGTTAATATTATTTCTTTAAAATAAACCCAAATTATTTACGCTACCTTTTTAAGAAATTATTAATTTATATACTCCTAGGATACTTGTAAAAAAAATTTGATGAAAAATTTTTAATTACATTTGAAATAGCATAAGAAGCTTAAAAATAAAAAAAAATGTAAGTTTCACGAATAAAAAATGTCAGTTTTGATGTGATAAAATATCCGTATCTTTAAATTGTTATTTTAATACAAATTATTAAATAGTGATTAATTAGACAATTTTCGCCGTGGTTCACATGAATCTGTATATTAATATCAAAATTCTACGGAATTATTTTGCATTTATTTTTCTGCTTAAAACGTCCTTGTAAGCTTTATTTTAAAAAAAGGTTAATTTTTTTTAAAAAAAAAAATTCGTTATTTTTGATGGAATATAGTGTCTGGATCTGATAAAAAGCTATTTTTCAAAATCATCTCCCAATTTGAAGAAAATATCTTTTTAAATGATACAAAAGTGCTTAGCTTATCATTTATCAAACATAAAAGCTGTGTCAGAAAAAGCTTTCAGCCGGAAAGAATTCGATTTCATGCTTTTTCAGCTGCTTGTCTCGTCCAGTTTTTATCGACTCTCTCACAATGATGTAATTCAGTTAAACAAATTTATGAGCGAATAAAAAAAAAATTGAAATCAAGAATCTGTTTGAGAATCTAGACTTTGCTTTCGGTTCAAAAGACAGCGTACATCTTATCTTTGCTTTCTTCGCGAAGATAATTCTTATCACTCACGTGACTAGCTTCTTCACGTGAAAGAAATTAATGCACGTGAGTTATTGAAGAGAGAGAGAGAGTTAATGCACGTATTTTTTATGGTCTGGCCCTTGAACTTATGTTCAAAAAAAAAAATTATTTTCTGACGTGAGACAACTAAAGAATGAGAGAAAATGTGTATTTTCTGTTAAAAAAAACAACAACTAATTTATCCTTACTTTCAAATAATTTGCAGATACATGCAAATTAAAAGTATATTTATTTAACTTTCGAAGTAAAGTTTGAAATATGTATAGTAGGGTAATGATATTACAGTAATTAGTTTAAGAATAATCATCGTTAACTTATGATTACCAGTTATTCATTCGTTTCTAGTGTTGACTTGAATTTATTTTTACGACTACTAGCATCATTTTGTTAAAATTGTGTAATCCATTTAAAGATCCTGGCATTATTTCATACAAAAAATGGACATATATGATTAATCTATCTTAAATATTGCTCAAAATTATCGTTTTAATGATATTTCTGCCCTATAGAAGTTTTAACTTTTTTTAAAAAATGATCTTAATCATTTATAGTGCAACTCCAAACCAAACCCTCTGAAATCTGTTTTTATGAAAGTTAAAGGAAATATTTTAAAACAAAATTGATTTCCAAAATATATACTTAAAAACTAATAATTGTTAACTTGCTGAACATGATTTAATATTGAAATTGCTGGATCGCATTTAAGATATGCGTGTGTAGAATGTTTTTTTCCCCGAAACGAAATTTATGAGGAGACATTTTATAAACATTTTATAAAATTACTGTGTAATATATAAATAGTATAGATTGTTTCCTTTTTGCTCAAAATAAATTCCATATAGACATTTACTTAAAATACCAGAACATTTTTTTTTTTTTTTTTTTTTTTGCAATGTAACAGTTTTATTTTCTGAAATTTATTTTGTCCTTGTATGTATTTTATTTTTCACCTAACTGAAGCTGTATTTAATTCTCACATATAATTTTAATGATAGCTCATTTTAAAAATTGATGTTTTTAATCGTAAGATTTGAGAAGAAATTTAGTTGCATAACACTTGACATATGCTTGACGGATTCATTTTACTGTTCATAATATTACTTTATTCACATCATAATATTATTCTATTTTCATGAATGTAATAATTTCCTCTTTCAGCTGACAGTGGAGGATGAAGACAGAAGACGCAGACGCAGGGAGAGGAATAAAGTTGCCGCAACCAAATGTCGAAATAAAAAGAAAGAAAGAACTGGGAAACTAGTTGCGGTAGGTATTTATTTGCATTTTGTTACATAAATCACAGTTTTTCCCCTGAAGTAAAAAAAATCGTAGACTCGTAAAAAAGTTTTTTAGGTCTCTATTTCAATATTTCAATGTGTTAGTTACTAAACTGTATTTTTTAAAAAATTAAATGATTATTTTATTTATTAAATACTTGAATATTTTTTTAACAACTGGTATTATAAATTCCAGAATATGAATTTAATATTAAAAAAATTAAATACATTATAATTTAAAACTCGATTTATATTTTACAATTTGTTTAATGTACTCAAAAACATTTTTTTAAAATTAAAATTGACTTATATTTTAGTTGTTTGTTTGTCAATTAAACTTTTACTTTAAAAATACAATTTTTAGCTATAAATTATAGTCTATTTTTAATAAAAAAAAAAGTTGAATGGATTATTTCTCATACTCAAAAAGATATCTAAATAACGATTATCTGTAATATCTATAGTGATATATGCGTGTTGTAAAACAGATTTTCAGTCAATTAAATGCTTTAAAAAAGGATGTTTATGTGTAACTAAACTATCTTTGCTTTTTTTTCTTCTTTAATATATAAAAAGGGTTTTTCATGAATTCGAAATTATTTCAATGCAAATTTATTTCCAAAGTTGTTCTTTGGTATTTAAAATATAAAGATTTTTATTACTATGGGTTTTTTTCCCTATAAAAAGTGTATATTTTGATTATTTCAAGCTCATTTCGATACATATTTATTTCAAAAGCTATTATTAATTATTGCTAACTATTATTTTTATACAAAATCTTGTTACAGTTTTTTAACAAAAAAAAGTTATTTATTCTATACATACAGCTAAAAAAAAGTTATTTATTCTATACATACAGCTTTTCAAACTAAGACAAACAAGCAAGTAGACGAAATATATATATGTATTGGTTTTAAAAATAATAACAGATGTCATTGTGACTCGCCTGTCGAGTTTCTTACTACTGGAAAAAAAAAAATGATTACTACATACCAATCTTTAACAAACTGTTCATTGCACTTTTTATAATATTATTTACCCGTAATTAATTCTTCATTCGAATAATTTTCAGGAATCGGAGACACTGGAAGTCAACAACAATGCCTTGAAAACTGAAATTCACTCTCTGGAAGCCGAACGGAATGAACTGATCAACTTACTTCAACATCATCTTCCTCATTGTTCGATGCAACCATCATCCAGAAGTTACTATGGTCATCCGAACACGGTTGCCAATAGCCAGGGTCCTACATGGTCATCCGTCTCTGGCTGAACAAAGTTGAAATTGCATCAATTAAGCTAATTTTTTTTTGTCCTGTGAATGTCTGCTGGAAACAAAAGGGTTGTGGTTTGTTTTTTGGATAGCAGACACAGGCTCAGGGCTGATGCGACATTCTCAAACCAGATGGTAGCGAGACTTGAGGCTTTTAATATCAGCCATCGTGGATGTTTGCCTATGAAAGGTTTCATCCATTAAATACTACATCCCTAAGAAACTCGGGCCAGGATTAAGACGTGGTGAGGTAAACGTAATTGCAGGAGCTGTAGATCGATTCATTAGGATCATTCGAGACATGGAGATTCTTTACAATCAATCAGATTGTGAATTTTTTATAATTTAGAGACTTGTTGTATCTAGAAGTTCTCTAGGATTCATAAGAATTCACTAGAATTTTTCATGTTGTGATTTTTTTTGTAATTTAGTAATATGTTTGGTCATACACGGAATCATCAATGATGTATTATTATGCTAGAAATGAAAATTTATATCGTTCAAAAAATGTATTAAATATCGTAGTTTTGTAATCAGAAATGTGTCCCGGAACTTCTCTAGGATTCATTAGAATTTTTCGAGTCCTGATTTTTTTTTTTATTATTATTTAGTAGTGTGGGTTGATCACACATAAAATCACAAATTATTTAAAATTTATATTTATCATACGAGGATTTCAATAAATGTAACATTGTTGCATCATAAACATTATTATTTCATAGAACTTTTCTTGGATTCGTAAGAATTCATTAGAATTTTTCTTGTGATTTTTTTTCTTTTGTAATTAATGAATAATAAATTTGATCACAAAATCATTTTTGATAATAAATAATGGAATATAAATGTAACTGGGAATATATAAATTTAGCAAATATTACTGTGAGTCACATTTTTTTTGCAAATTAAACTGTTATATAGATTTTCAAAAAAAAAAATCAGTTTTTAATTAATTCATATATGTATTTAAATAGATAATAATGAGTCTATTTTATTTTCACTGAAACATAAAACTCATTTAATGGGATTTTTATTGAAAACGGAGTCAATATCATGTAGACACACTGGTCTTTTGTCTCCATAAATAATATAATTTCAAATGAACTAAAATGAGTACATTTATCTCTGAAATGCAATTTAAAAATGAAATGTAAAGGAAAAAGATAATTATTCTTGTAATAAATTAAACAGAAAATCTGAGAATAATCTCAAATTCCTCTAATTTTTTTTTCCTTCTTTAATGTTTAATTCGATAAATAAATTTATTCAAAAAAAATTCTGCATAATTGAACTTCTGAACCAAAAAAGGACGTTGTAACTTTCTCGGGTCAAGGACGGTTTTATGAAGTTAGCTACGTCCTTTTTTTCTGTTTGTTTTTTTTATCACCCTCATTATTCTTATCATTTTTTTCATCAATTTGTGAGTTAAATATTAACAAAGTAACATCATTTACATTCCACTTCTCGTCAAAATAAAAATTGTTTTTCACCATCAAAAATTTTCCAAAATTGCAACCTTATTTTGCTTTTTTTACATTCTACAAAGGGAAAAAGATGTTCCTAACAATGCAATTATCGCATCATTAATTGTGTAAGTTCGTGGGAATGATCCTAAAATCGACATTAGCCTTCAAAACGAGATGATAATTTTTTTTTTTTCGAAAGGTTGAACATCCGCTCAATGCAGAAGCGTTTGATAAGATGGAGTAAAGATTAGGAAAAGATGATGACGGAAGTCGTGTGAAGTAAAGGAAAGATGACGTTAGGTAATGCGAGTTGACGATAATGTAGCGTTCAGTCGTTGTTGAAAGATAGATAGGTTCCAACCTGTTAGGATGAATCTGATAAACCACATCCAGTACACGTGGTCGTGAAAAAAGATTTGGTTTGCGACCTCTGTACATCTCCATTTTTTCTCATTTAATTTGAAACAAAGTTTGCAATAAAATAAATTCACTTCCAAAATTCATTCTAAAGAAAAAATACGTAAATTAATCAGTTGTATACGTGTACCATCTTTTTACTTTATGTTTTCACTAAGTTTTAAGTTTCATTTTGTATTTCTCGATGTATTTTATATTAAAATTATAGAATGAATTTTTTTAAATAATTTTAAATTTGAAATTTTTTTAATCTTTTTCAGTTATGTTAAAAAAATAAAACATTTCCTATTTTTGTCACAATAAATTTAATTTTAAATTCACATTAAATTTAATTTTACATTACATTTTAAGTTCACGTTAAATTTAATTTTAAACTTAGTAATTTGCTAACATGATAAATAACTCTGGATGTGATATTTATCTCGAATTTTAAGTTTTAGAATTTAAATGTTTTATAATAATAATTATATCAAATGAGATTACATTTTCTGAATTATACATACTTATATTATACATTAATAAAATATACTTATTCGCATTAAAAATTGGAATGCATTAATAAATTAAGAAAATTGAATGAGAAAATGAAGGTGTATAATGTATGAGGTGCTAAATTTTAAATTTATATATCTCTTCTAAATATTAATCCACATCATAAACGACAAACTCGATTGCTTTGAAGTGTATAAAAAATATGGAGAGAAAAAAATGTAAAATGTAACAAAAGTCTACTTAAAAATTATATTTCGATCAAATCTTATAGAAAATACAAACATTTAAAAATATTTTTCTTTATTATTAAATATTTTTTATACAAGCTTGAAATAACCGACCAAATCTGTGTGGATGTGGTTTTATGAAGTAAACCTGAAAGAACTGTTCTGAAAAGACGCTACTATTGGCGGGGGAAATACAATGTTGCAAACATTGCTCTGAGCCAATTAATATTTGTAACCCGATATTCGGGATATATATATTCATATATAATAATCGCATATATATATATATATTATACTATATTATTCATTTAACTAACTTAATGTATGTATGACTTTTTGTAAATTATGTTACATCTCATTGGAAACATATTTTACATTACATGTTCATTCATTAGCTTCATCTAACATTTACTGAGTATCAGTTGTATTTGTAATTACTAACAGGGTTTATGTATTGAATGCATAAGGTGTTGTGTCTTTTTGTTGTAATATTTTCTATACATCATATTTCAATTACATTTTATGAAATAGAAAAAGTTTTGATGTTAAGTATATAATCTAATATTTGTTTCTGTGAATGTGTATTTTTAATGTATTTTTGGAAAATATAGTTACTTATAAATGTATTCATGTTATGGGTTTGGAAAATGTTTTGTTTTATATAATTATCTATTTTTTTTTAAAAAAAATCAATTTATGTATTTTTATAATGTTTTGTGAGGTCTTAGTATAAATTAGTGTATTCCATGTTTTATATCCACATTTGTAAAAAAAATGATCTTTTGCACATGATGAGCTTTCAAAAATTTTAATTGTAAAAGCAAACACAAGTGCCTAAAATATCACGAATTTTGTATCCCTCCGTGATTGCCATTTTTTTTATAAATTTGAAAACATAATTTCGAATTATTTTTCAAATGTAGCTTGGAAATAATTTGTTCACGTTAATAAACTATGTTACATCGCTTTGAATTATTTTTTGTAAAACATTTTGGATAGGAGAAACTGTATTTTAGTTTATATAAACATTTGAATTTTTGTAGTTAGTCACAATTCTGTATAAATCTTATTGTTGTATTTCTTAATTTTTTTTACTAATTCTTTTTACCGTGCCCTATATACACAGAAGGCACATGAATTGTGATACGTCCTATTGTTGTCTCGAATAAACTCCGGAGTTATTTTATCAAAAATGTGTTGTAACCGTTTAGCATTGGGTGGTTTGGCTGGAATCCAACTCCTATCATAATGTTGGAATTTGTATTGTTCATGCGCAATTTTTATGTTTAGAAAGATTTTTCTCCCAAAAGTGCTTTTGTAACACTTAGATGTTTTTGTTCTTAATATCTTATTTATCCTGAGTTATGATATCATATTTATCTGTGAATATTGTAGGCGTAGTTTTATAAGAATTATGTCATTTGTGATTGCTTAACCGTAAAAATGTAATTTGCCAAGCGCAACAAAATGGCGTGAATGATTATTAACCGTGCCAAAATATATTGTATTTTTTACATACCTACTTTTTGTAAGAAAAAAAAATAAACATTATTTGCATTTTTGTAGAAAAGTCTGTTTCATTCTTTCAAAAGTAAGAGTCTGGTGTAGATTGAATAATTTCTTCTCTCTCCTCTACACACACAAATGAGTATGTAAACAAATATCCTGGTAATTTAGAATTATATTCACTCTTTTTTAAAAAGACTAAATTATGTGAAATTCTTATTATATATAAGAGGTAAATTATATATTTTTTTAAAAAATGTACTCGTTTCTGATATTTCGTGAATTTTTATTAAAAAAAAAACAACGAATTATGGAATATTAGCCTTGAATTCTTAATAAAGATTTATTTTTCAATAATAGGACAAGTTCCTTATATTTTCCCAGAATAAATACAATTGAAGAATTATATTGTTTCACTTTGTTCCTAATGATAAAAGCTTTTTATTTAGTGCTCAAAAACATATACAGACTTGATGGAAAAACCAAACATCCTGCACATATAAATTTATTTTAACTATTATTTTACTCGGGAAAAATTGGTCTGGGATTTCTTATTAAAGTTTTATTTATCATTAATGATTCACTAATTTTAAAGAGACTAAATTATGAAATTCTCATTATAAGTAACAGGTAAATTATATATATATATTTTAAAAAATGTACTCATTTCGGATATTTCGTGAATTTTTATTGAAAAAAAAAAAAAAAAGGAATTATGGAATATTGGCCTTGAATTCTAGTAAAGATTTATTTTTCAATAATAGGACAAGTTCCTTATCTTTTTTTGGAATAAATACATTTGAAGAAGTACGTTGTTTCATTTTGTTCCTAATGATAAGCTTTTTTCTTTTAATATTTAATGCACAAAACATATACAGACTTGATGGAAAAGACTAACATCTTATCTTGCACATACAAATTTATTTTAACTATTATTTTACTCGGGAAAAATTGGTCTGGGATTTCTTCCTTAAGTTTTACTTATCATTAATGAGAAAAATTCCTTAAAAATTATCTTTTCTTGGAATAAATACGTTTGAAAAAGTATATTGTTTGCTATATTGTTGACTTTTTTTTAAAAATTTAGAACTAAAAAATATTTTTCGGACTGAGTTGGGAAAAGACCAATATCCTGCATATACAAACTTACTGTACTTTAGTGTTGATTCTAATATAGTATATATTTTCATATGAAGATTTCTTACTTTTTTTATGGCCAAAGATGTTTACTGTGCCGTAAAGGAATTTCAGAAGTAATCAGAATGCAAATAAATTATCAAATCTCTTGGTAAAACAATCATATATGACTGATTCTTGTTTCTCATGAGTCATATTTAATTCTGGATGGAAAATACGAATCTGAAAAATAATAATATTTACATGCGAATTTTGATGAATTCATGAATGTTTATTTTAAGCCTAAACTAAATAAGTTTTATGCATAATAGAAGACTGGTGCATTTGTTTATCATAGATCTCCGAACATTAATTAGCCAGTTCCATTAAATAATTATAAATAAAAAATTATAATTAATCAAGTAAATTAAAAATCGTAAAAAATAAAATCAGATTATATTATATCAAAAAATAAATATTAGTTGAAATTGAATTAAATGCGAATTTTTATTCACATTTAATTGAATTTCCCAAGGAGATAAATATAATACGATTATTAATTTTTGAATTTTAAGGTGTTTTAATAGAAATAAAAAAAAAGGACTATACATATATTCTAAGAACGTACGATCAAAAACATTTTTTTTTAAAATTAATTGGATTTATGTTTAAATTAAAACTTATATGTAGAAATTACAAATGAAGTATAAA
Organism: Nephila pilipes; assembly: GCA_019974015.1. Taxonomy (NCBI): domain Eukaryota; kingdom Metazoa; phylum Arthropoda; class Arachnida; order Araneae; family Nephilidae; genus Nephila; species Nephila pilipes. The sequence goes on along the minus strand of BMAW01043931.1, from coordinate 26,138 downwards.
AAATAATAAAAGTTAATTTTGTAATTATAGAAACAATATACATGTGTGTGTGTCTTTGTAAATACGTAAATTGTATGACATTTTTTTTATTAATCGAATAAAGAAAATTTATTTATTTTTTTTTTTTTTGAGGATAATTTATTTAAAAGATAATTTTAGTTTTAGAATTTTTTTTTTAATTCATGCTATGTTTTTCAATACGAAAAACATGTATGAGGAAAATTAATTTTTGTGATTTGACTTCTTTCAATTTATTTTTGTATAGACTGTATTAACTTAACATAGAAAGTAATTTATAAACTACGCATAGACAAATAATTCACAAATTGAAATTCATGTGTCAAATTACACTCTGCAATTATTGTGTATATAACTTTTATGTCACTTTTGTGATCAAAGTAATATCCAAACCAGATTAATGAAAGTTGTTGAAATGTACAATTAAAGTATGAAAATAAATAGTGAGCAAGAATCTTAAGTGTCAAAACATTTACATTAATTGTTAGTGAAATAAGGCGTAGTTGGAAATTAATCTGAAATTACATTCCTTCTGTCTGTTCAGATTGGGATGGGATCCACATTCGTCACATAGCTTTTTTTATAGCATTTAGATACACTTCCTGTAGTGGATTTTTCTTTCAACATTTTAGTGATTCCTTTCTATTGCGAATAATATTTGTTGTACAACGTTATTAAGTTTTCAAAATACTGTATTCTAAATTCTAGTATGCTATTCAATATTCTAAATTTTCGTACTCAAACAGGAGCGGAGACCGTCACCTTTTGGTCCCTTGACTAAAAATGCTTGGGAGTGGATTCGAATTTTACGTTTGTTAAGTAGGTTAAGAAAAGTACTATAGGAAAAAAAATACAAGTATCAGGCATCACAGAGCTTTTTTTAATTTCACTTGATATACTTGAATGTGCACATTTTAAGTACGTAATAATGAAGAAAAAAAATCTTTGTAGAAGTAACAAACATTAAAATGTGTAAGGTATTATTTTCAATAACAAAAGAAAAAAAATCACAAGTCATAAATAAAGAAAGAAAAAATTACTTCTTAAAATAAGTAACACATTCCAAAAGTTACAATAATCTAAGTGTATTTATTTTATTAATGAATAAAAAAACATATTAAAAATTGCTCTTCTACATTTTTGCATGACAGATTTTCTGATTTAATCATTACGTTGTGTTTGGATAATTCACTATTTATTGAAGGAAACGATGCATAACTTAATATTTTATTCATCGTTGTTGTCAGATAAATATTTGGTTTTGTATGAAGCATTCCGGATAAGAATTGTTCCGTCTCACAGCTACTTACGTACTAAATGATTTTTTTTTAAGTTCTTAATTAAATTTGTTTTATTTTATTTTTAATCGCAAAGAGGTTCTTCGATTGAACAAAGCCCTGGGCAGCAACCCTTAATGATAATGCCTGAATCCATCCGTATATGAGGGGGGCTCAAAAAGTTATTGTTTTTGTCAATAGATGGCGCTGCTAAGGCAAGTTGGTGTTACTACCGTGCAATGCCATCTGTTAAATAGTACTGCAAAAAATTGGACTCTGTTACATAGGTTACTTTTCATTGCTGCCACAAGGAAATTGTCACAGACATTGAGACTAAGATTTATCATTATGCAACAGAGAAATTAAGCAACAATCTTTGCATGGTGAGGTTTGAGCAGGCTGCTATAAATGACAGGAAAGTACTATTTACACTTATTTATTGTACTTAATTTAATATATTAAAAGCTTAAATTTACAATTAGATAAAGTGCTTGTCGCACTTACAACAGCTATGAAAGAATGACATTTACTTGACAGAAATTATATTTTTACTCCCCCCATCGAGAAATGTTTCTCTATCCCGTGGAGGAGGGTTGACCTTGAGCGCAGGTGGCGTTTCGAACCCTCGACCATTGTGTCCGAAGAAAGCTTGCCCAATAGCTTTTTGCAGTGCTCTTATCAATTAGAGGAAAAAGGATTAACCCTCGGTCTATTTATTAAAGCGTTTTAACTTCAATTTTCATCGTTGAGGAGAGCCGCCACAAATCAAAACAATGGTTTGTGCCCTTTGAATTTACTCCTAAGACGGGTGAACACTCTCATTGGCGGGAAAAATTGTGACGATTATTTTTTGTAGTGCGAAGGGCGTCATACTCACGAACAATTAGAAAAAGGAAAACCGATCAATGAATACTACTGCATTGAATTACCTAATTTCTATTCTTAATACCGGAACTTTTTGAAACACGATCGAACTTAAAATTAAAGTCATCAAAATCTTAGGAGACAGTGCAATTTCAAATTATCCATATTGATGCTAATATTTTTTAATTACATATTCACTATATTTCTGAATCAATATGCCCTCACAATACTCTTCTTTCTTCTATAACATTATTTATATGTATCAGACATATTTTCTGTTACTTTAAACGTGCATATAGATTTCAATTTCAAGGCTACTATAACTTCGCTCAATAACTCGATAATTTTTTTAAAAAAAAATTTCAGTCATTTTTCAGGTACAGAGAAAAACTTAACAAATATTAGAAGTTATTTCCGTGTAAATGCCTCAGAAAGCTAATGGAATTTATCTCTTTCATTAGAACAGCTTCAAGACTCAAGATTTTCTGCTTTGTAACTTGTAATTATCTATCATATTTTCCTTCAGTTTCAAAATAGATTAGCCACATTTTTTTTGTCCCATTTGCTTTATAGAAATCAATTCTGAGCTTGTCATCTAAATATAAGGAAATGTAAAAATAGTTTATGACCTATTTCTTCCCATGGTACTATGTCTTAGAGATGTGATAAGAGGGGGGGAAAGCCGTCTTTCTTTCAGAATTCATTAAGCAATTCATCGGAATATTTGCTTTCTCGTTTGTATTTAGTTATTTTTATCTAAGACATTACAAAAATTTTATATATAAATTCAGATAAAAAAAACTAATTTCAATTTTCGTATTTAATCTATTTCAAATCAAGCTATTTTATGTAATATAACTATATAAAATTTGACTTCATGTTTTATTTTCCAATGGAATATTAAAATATTTTTTAAAAGTAATCCACGAGAACATTCATTACATTAAAAATAACTTTAGAAATTCTGTTAATAGTTCGTGTTAACACATTACGATCTCACATTTCAGTAAATTCCAATATGGCTTCATATATTGTAGAATAAAGCACACACAAAAATTAAATAAGTTAGTAGAATACAGCTGATATACTAATAACAATAATTGCTGATATTATTGATAAGCTTTAAAAAATACATTTTATAAGACCAAATTGGTCCATGTATATGCTTGAAAAATTAATCAGATTTGAATCAAAATTAATATTTCTAATACTACAATTATTAAAATTCCTTTAATTATATTAACTAAAAACGTTACTAGAAAAAATATTAAAAGTTTTAACAAATCACTACAACAAGATCTTAATTGCGATTCCTAATTAATAAATATAAGTATTAAAATTCAAATTTATAAAAATTTACGCAATAGAGGTTACATTATTCTGGTTAATTATCTCTAAACAATATATTTATTTCGTACTTTTAAAAATTATCATAATGTGAAAAAAAGTATGCATTCCTATGCTTAAATTTTGCTTAGTTCAATATTTAACATATTAATTTTTTTTTTTACTTTTGGAATTTTAAAGTACTTTTAAATTAAAATATAGTAGTACACCGACATATACTGGACCTAACATTTTGACATTTAAATAGAGGTGTTCCTTAATAAGAGGTAAATATATATACTATTCAAAGCGACCGGGGCCAACAGAATTGTCCCTTAAATAGGAAGTGCCCCTTGCAAGAGGTTGTATTCCATTTTTATTTCGAAGAAATACTAAATAACTAGTTGTATGGCAAATTATTAGAGGAGGAATTCAGTTGAAAAACAAAACAAAAAAAAAACTTATCTTATTTTAATAATAATCGCTCACAAGTACAACAAAATAATTTATGAGCAATTCTCAAATTAATATTATTAAATTGAATGAAATTTCATCAAAAAACTAACTTAAAAACAGCCAACTTTGTGAAATAATTTTTTCAGAACATCAAATATTTTATGATAGAACATAATATACTCAAATATACTGTATTAAACTTTTATAAAGTTAGGAATAATTTAGTAATTTTCAAAAAATAAGATGCATAATTAATTGTTTGTAATTTTTTTTTAAAAAAAAAAAAAAAATGGAATGATCTTATTATCGTAGATGAGAGCTAGACGAATTATTCGATAAGCATCAACATACATGGAATTTCAGATGGTTACAAAATGCTGTCTCGACCAACAAGATGAATTATTGGTGTGAATTCATCAATTACAGCTGGTTCAAAACAAACTAATCATTTCGGAGAATTAATACTGGCAAGAGGACAATAAATTCCATAACGTAGATGAATCGCATTAAAGGACAAACCCGAAGAACTTCCGTGTTTAAAATTATCCTCATAATACATAAATTATGTTTGACAATCAACCGGGCCAAAGGTATTTTTTTCAATCATATGTCTGATTCATCTCTTACCATGATCACTTTTTTAATTAATAGAAAATTGTAAAAGGGAAGATGTAAGCACATTAAATTAAAATTCTTTGTTCTATGGCCCATGAAATTATCTTTTAGAAAGTAAACAATTTCATTGATACACATTTATACAATGAATATCTAATTATTGGCAAGCGATACGATGAATTTCTTATAATTGTTTCAAATAAAAGTTAACCCCTAATGTAAAATCTCCGGGACACAAAATAATCGAATGTAGTGAACGAATTTCTACATTTGTAGAAAAATTGATTAAGAAAGATTAATACAGTAAAATCAAAAAGGAAATAGGATTATAACTTTTTGAATGATAATGTTTTATAATTTATTTTTTTTTTTTTAATTAAGAGAAAAACGTTAAAGACAAGCGATGCCAGTCTTACTTCTCTACAGTTGTCCTTAAAGACATTTCCTGGACGATACTTGATTCAAACAACTAAACTTCGAATTAAACAAAGTAAAGTTTTTCGTAAAGTGAGGTCTAGGAAGAAATAACACCGGTAAAAAACGAATGTTTTGAACATGAGTTTTCTTTCAAACTTCACACTTTGTGTAAAATAATTTTTGCTAAGTGTAATATTATTTTTTTCAATAAAAATTAAAATTAAATATCTGTTTTTCATTAATTTTTAACAAAACAATAATTGACAAAAGATAGTTTAAGCAATGACCCCTTTAAATTGCCGACGGATTTGGTTACTTGGCGAGAAACTTGGCGTAAAATTTAATTATTTAAATGATTAGTTTTAATCAATAATTTTTATTTATTATAATTGAATTATCGTATTGTCATTCAAAACAATCGTGCATTGAAATTTTCATCTCAATTTAGCGCTTTAAAATGTGAAGAAAAAAAAGCTTTTATTGTTTTGACCCTGACATACTATGTGAGCAGAAGAAAAACCATTAAAAAGGGAAGGAAGAAGGAAATATTGGGGATGGAAATGATAATAAGGTTATGGTAATAAGAATGGTGTTAATGTCAAGCGCGTGGAAGTCTTCTAACGTGTATAGCAGAATTGATGAGAATAGGACTCAACTCTTAAAGGAGGTATTCGCATCGTATTCCAGTAAGCGTATTCTTTGATAGATTACAGTTTTTAGTACTCGTGGATTGGGACTTATGTGGAGTGCATCCTCCTTATTTGAGGATTAATAAAATATTAATCCTCAATTGATACAATTTACATTATAATTAATTCGTCTGGGCTTGAACTTAAGATGAAATTTAAATCCTGTGATTAAAGTAAACTTTAAGACGACAGACGAGATGGGAAATAGAATACAGTCACAAAACAGTTAAAATGTTTTTAAAACAAAAATATTTAACATAAGTAAAATAAAAAATATATTCACTCGATGGCCGGTAAAATCATCTTCTATAAAGTAAACAATATCATTGATACAAATATTTGTAATGAATATCTAATTATTGGCAAACGATACAATAAATTACTTATTATTGATTCAAATAAAAGTTAATCGAATGTAAAAAACTCCAAGACATAAGATACCCGAATAAAATGAACATGAAATTAATTTCTCTATTTTCAGGTGAATATTTTAAGAAAGATTAAGACAGAAAAATCAAAAATGGAAAAGATTAATTTTTTTAATAATAGTAACGCCTAATAGTAATTTCATAAAAATAATTTTTCTTCTCTGGCAGCTTTTTTATTTTTCCAACATGAAAATATTTTGACATTTTTTTTCCATTAAATTGTGTTCAACCATATTTTAAACATTTTTCCTAATAAAATTGTAATCAACCTTATTTTGCATAAGAATAATTTTTAACCTTTAATATAATGCAACTTTAGATTATTAATTTAAATATTAATAATATCATTTTCAAAGATGCTTTATAATTTTTTAGACGTTTATAAAAGTTTTGTTATCTTTCTGTGTGTGTTACAGTTGCGTTTAATGAAAATTATTCACTATAAGCAGAATAATGAAATCATTACAAAACGTAGTAAAGTATTCAAAGAATTCGTTAACAATTAATGGAGTTCTATATTAATTCCAACTCTTCTCTTTTTCGAAAATGTTAAAGAATAACAGGTTTTGTTTCCTCAATTTTGTAAACTACTTATGTATAATTTTCTAAATGAAAGTTTTGATTTTAATTGTATTAATTTTCCGGTTTTAAAAATATACTTTGTAAACAGTTTTTTATTATTGTTGTTGCTGTTCTTATTTAGCAATAAATAAATTTATTACTTAATCTTTTTTAGCTATTCTTCAATTTTTCGATGTTAAGTTTTGTTTGTGATTAAATAAATTAAATCATCATCATGCAGCAAGTGATAAAGTAACAGCCATTGTTTTTCTAACATTCGCATTACAATATATTCTGGAAAAAAAAAAAAAAAAAAAGAACAACTTTTCTTTGAATTCCATATTCTTTCGTGTATAACATAGCATGTGTTAGAAATCTTATATACCTTTTCATTTTTACGAGTGCTAAAGACAGTTGTTTAAATTATAATTTTCAATAAATTTAAGGCAATTATTATTATTATTTGCTGACATTAAAAAAATATCAAAATAGTGTCGTTCTAACATTAGTAATTTTTAAATGATTATAAGTTATTTTTATATATTTATTTCCAAAACGGTGCTCATATATTTATTTATTATTTTTTATTTTCTGTATAATATGTATATATGTATATATATATATGTATATAATATGTATATATATATATTATATTATTTTTATTTTTCTACTATATTGTGTAAATGCTTATTAAATATATATATTATTTTTATTTTCTACTATATATAGATTTGTGTTATTTTATTTTCTACTATGTATGGATTTAGTATGTATATGTATATTATTTTTATTTTTCTACTACAATATGGATTTAGTTTTGTATGTATATATGGTTATATAATTTATATATGTATATAGTTATATGATTTAACAGCTTAATAATAATATATAGCATATGGTTATAGATTTGTTATATATATATGCTTCATATATATACTATATATATAACTATATATATATATATTATATATAGTTATATGATTTATTATATATATATATTGTTATTATTTTATTTTCTACTATATATAGATTTATTATATATATATATATATATATTATTTTATTTTCTACTATATATAGATTTATTTTATATATATATATATATATATATATATATATGTCTTCTGCCATAATAATATAATATTATCTTTTCTCATTTCTAATTTATAAAGATTGGACTAAAGAGAACTGAATTAAGTAGAGTAAAAGGGGAGGAAATGAAGCTTCCATACAGAACAGAGTTGTGTCTTGAAGAACCAGTTCTAACTCTCTTGAGTTCTATTGAAAGTGAAGGCAGACTAAAAGTCGTACTTCAAGTGAAAGTGAAACATTGTTATTAATATCAGAGGAAACGGAAGTGAAAATGAATGGAAAGGCGTTGCGAAACGCAATTAGTAAGTGCGGAAAATCAATTGAATCTGTTTAAACAGTTTCAGTTCCATTCTTAACAATATATCAAGTTCCTCACATCATCCAATCCGCGTGGCTTAACTTGTTTTAGATAATAATCAATCATTTAAGCTACTGGCGTTGTAATAGGGCAAACTACTTTAATAAATAAATTTGACTATGCGCTTCTGAATACCGGTTAAATATACGGGCTATTCGACTGAAGTACAGAGTAGTCATAAAAAAAAAAAAACTTTCCCGACATATGTACCCCTAGCGGCCTATATGTAAAACCAATCGAAATGAAATTTCATACATCGTTTTTTGAAGGTGCGCGCTCGAGATTGTGATGATTTTAAACAACAGAACACTCTCGGTTACGGTTGCAGTTAACAGAAGTTCGAAAATTTTAATTGGCAACACCTACTTTTTTTCCGGCAAGCATTGATCAATGCATTAAAACCCTTAAATGGTATTGGAGCGAGACACATGTGACGAAAATTGCCGGAGTGAAAATACTGCAAGAAGTGTTGCCCTCAATTTGAATGTACCGAAAACCCTAGTTCTTAAGATTCTGCGCTCTCTTCTGCGGATGTTTCCTTGTCAGTTTCAACTAGTCCAGATGTTGCAACCTGGAGACGTGTAATAGCGTATCGATTTTGCTAATTTTTTTCCTCATCTTATGTAATCAAGATAGCTGGTGGCCTTTATGGATATTATGGATGGATGTGGTACATTTCTCTTTAACTCTTTAACTGGGAATGTAAAGTCCAAAAACTGCATTCATTGGGGTGACGAAAATCCTCACAATGTGACACCAATGCCTTCACATGCAGCTAAAGTTACTGTGTGGTGCGGCATTCACATTCGTTCTCGATCCGTACTTCTTCGAAGAGATCTCTTCCATGGTATAAAAGCGTGCTCTTAACAAATGCTCGGTATGCAACGATATTGCTGCCTTATTATGTCCAAAATTGCAGCAACAAAATATCATCAATGACATTGTATGGGTGCAAAATGCTGCTGCTCTACACGTTGTCACATGTGTGCGACAAGTGCTGCTACAGGCTTTTGGTGATAGTCATATCCCGTAACTTTGCAGTTTTCGTGATCACCGCTATACCCCGACCTTACTCGGACGAATTTCCTGTTCTAGAGTTACCTGAAATCTAAGGTACATTCATCAAATCCACTAGATTTATCACAATTGAAAAATGCCTTAAAACATTAAATCATACAAATTTCTCTTACGATGTTACGTTCATTCTTGTCAGCAATCTCCGGCATGCATTGTATTATCGTCAGCGAAAGTGGGCACATTGATATAACTTGTAATTCAAATAAGAGTTTTATTTTCTCTCTTATCTCTATCACTTGTTTTTTACAATGCTGTTATTTGCACGTGTTTTGTGTTGGCAATTTTCGTTATATGTCTATCGTTCCAACGCCAATCGTGGTATTTCAGTACGCTGATTGGTTTGAGTAGAAAAAAAGTGGGTGCTGCCCTTTTGAAAATTTCGGTTCTTTTTCTTTGTAACCGTAACCATGAGAGAGCTCTATTGTTTTAACTCATCACAATCTCTAGCGCATACCATCAAATAATGTTATCTGAATTTTTCTTTTTGATTGGGTAAGGGGATAGTCTGCTGTGGAGTAATATTCATGAGAAGTTTTTTATAACATGAACTAGAATGAGTATCAAACATGTATTTCTTAAGTTGAAAGCAAGAGACATGAAATCTCGTAAAAGCCGTGAGCAAAAACAAACTGACTCTTCTGTCTATATGCGGAACAAGTTTTTCAACACTTTCCATAAACATTAATTGTCGGGGTATCCTTTATCGAATATTTTTCTTCTCCCCATGTGATGCCCCCCCCTTTGTTCTTTTAATGATTCTAAATTTCGGGAATACACAAACTACTATACTCCATTGCTTGTAAGTTTTTCACTGATCTCAGCACCATGTTCAAAATTAACTAAATTTTTTAAAAAAAAATTTCTCTTCAGTGCAAGTTAAAATTATTTCTAATTCATTTTAAACAGGGATTAAGGTCATGAAAAAAGGGTTTACCATTATCCATATATTTATTATTATTAAACAGTTACTATTTTTAACTGTTTTTATTTCTAAAATCAACTGTTATTTTCGAATGTACTGAAAAATATTCCATTAATCAAGGATCATTCTTACCTAATTTTCAAGAATTTTAAAACTGATTTCGATTTTATACAGCAATTTTTTTTATTCGGACTATCAAAAGTAAACTGGAAGTGGACAGAAATCACCAACATGAAAAATATAGTAATCTAATAAAAGGTATCTAATGAGAAGATAATATAATTAAAAAAAAGTTCTATTATTGTACGTTAATAAAAAAACAACCATACTATTTGCTAAATAAAGCAGCGGATAACATAGTAAGCAAGTAACAATCTCAGTAGCAACCTCTTTTGGTCAATGTATAACGAAGTTTGTAGAAACATAACATTTTAATCGTGTAAAAGCACTGCATTTTAAACAGGGCAAACTCGAGGGGATTGTACAGGGAAACACTTTCTGAAGGACCCGCGTACCTGAAGGCTTCGAATCTCCTACCGATTTTGCAAAATGGAAATAGTTCCACTTTTTTTTTTTTTTTACTATCTTTGATCTGAATATTTATTGTAACTTAGTGGTCATGGTTGAGGACTCGCGGTTGGCTTTGTTTTTGTAGTCGTGCCTTGGGACTCAGATACAACAAAAGACCCGTCCTGAAGCGGGACTGACGCACGTCAAATCTGTCGAGGCTTCAAGACCTTCTCTTGGCGTGATGTAGAAGTTTGGAGAGGGGAATGCCAGCTCAGGTGTCATTTTCATTACTTGACTGAGGCTAAAAATTACGAAGTGCGTTGCCAATAGCTATGCTGCTTTTCAGTGTGGCTTGAATTTATAAACAATCATCTCGTAAATAAATTTTCAAAGCAAGCATATCATATAAGGCATTTCAAAATATTACTTAAATTTATATATAAACATTTCATTTATAAAAGCATATCAATATAATTTTTTTTGTTTATTAACATTGGTGTCATACAGCATAATGTGTATTGTAATTCACGGAAAACTATTATTACATATATTAACCTAACTATAACCGTAACCTTAATTTTTTTTTCCGTCCTATATCTCCAAAAATAACATCTTTATTAATCCTAAAATAATGACAATAAAAAAAATCTTCATCCAATTTTATCAAAAGATAATAAAGTCATACTTCTTTTCCTTAATTTTTTTTGTATTTTTTTCTAACCTTCGATGTTTATCTTGTTTGTTTACTGACAGCTACAAGACTGATAATTATTTTTAAAATAGAATCAATAGATTACGTGTTGTAGGAAAAGTTTTGAGGTTTGTCGATTAACACGTAGCATTTATTTGTTACAGTAATCTCATTTCACACATTATTAAAACTGTATCTGAGTTGTTAATTTTTTTTTTTTTTTTTTGCCTGAGCGTAAATTTATATCATAATTTTATACGTAAGTTTGAAAGTCTGTTTTTCCTTCATAAAAACCTCATACCGTTGGTCTTTTCCCTCCAAATTGTTATAGCGTGTTTTACTGTTTTGTGGAAAAGCTGAAAACATTCTTATGATTTTTTTTTTTTTTTTTTTTTTTTTCAGATTTATTTTTGGTGATACTTTTTGAAATATATATATATATATATATATATATATATATATATATATATATATATATATAATTCAGACTTAGATTCTTACAGGTGAATACTTTTGAAAATATTTTTTTTTCGTTTATTTTGGTGATCTTTTGAAAAAATTTTTTTCAAAGATTCGTCGATGTTTTCTCAGATACAAGATTTTTTTTTTTTTTTTTTTATCTCAGTTTGATTTCTTAAGATAAGTTAAAAAAATAATGGAATCATTTTAGTTTTTGTAGCAAGCTAAACCTCCGCATATTTAAGCACATAAAAATGAAGAATAAAATAAGAGTTGGGTGTAAAAAAGTGTGAAAATAAGGAAGAGTTAGTAAATAATAATAAAAGGAAAAGCTAGTGCGCGCGAAGATGGGAACGCCCTAAACAACAAAATTTGACATGCTAAAACTATGGGTCATGATTTTGTGTTCCGCAAAGAGCTTTTTTTTTTTATCGAAATTCGTTTCAGATTTCTTAAGAATTCAATTTTGAAATGACCGATAAACAAGATTTTATCTGCATTGCACATAAGTTTGGTTCATATTATGTCACATGACATCTGGTCTGTTTTTGGTTCCACTGCGTTTTTGTATGTTGAGACACATGACGACATAGCCTATTTTGTTTCTTACAATTTATACTTTATGGAGTTTTTTGAAGATCGTTATATTTATTCATTGTCCTTCGTTTCGTCTGTTACGATTCTGTACCCAATAAATCCTCCAAAAAAGTTATTGTTTTTCAGCATAAAATTAAGCTTCGGCAAGGTGTTTTTAATATTCTCTTTCTTTACCTTTCGTCAAACTCTGCCTTTCATTCAGAGTGAAGTTAGAAGTGATAAATTTGCTGCAAAAACAAACAGTAGAATGTTTGGAAAGTATCAGAAACAAAGATATTGAGTAAGGCCTCGATAGATAAGTGGTCAGGGTCATGGACTCGCAGATAGTGTTCAAAGTTCTCCCATGGTGTGGTATGGAAGTTTGGAGAGGGAGGTGCCGGCTCAGGTGTTGTCCTTGTCACTTGACCAAAGCTCAAAATTATGAGTTCCGTCACAAATAGGCTTCATGTTGCTTCTCAGTGGGCTGTTAATTAACGATAACAATCATATCACGACTATTTATTGCGATCTTGAAGACAATATTGATTGCCTTTATTTATTTAATGGAATCACATAATTTGTCGTTGAGTTTTACCTTCCAGGATTATAACATTCATATATTTATTTAAAAATAATTCATTTCAGTTGTGTCCAAATTTTGTTACTGTATTGAAAATTATATTAACCTTAATCAATAATATTCGCATCTGTAGAAAGTTCCTTCTAGAAATAGAAAATAATGAAAAATCCCTTGAGATCGAACGTTGATCAAGAAGGTTCGGTTTTATTAACGTCGCTCTAGAAGCAACACAAAGGCTATTGTCGACGGATCTCTTAATTTTGAACCTTGTAAATTTATTCTAAAAAGTGACATACCGTTTCTATTTTATAATTATACAAGGTTATTAATAACTATCTTGAAGATTTTTGTGTGTGATACATTAGTTAATTTTATTGAAATAATTTAATTATTGATCCCATTTTCGTGTGTTCCTTACTAAACCAACTTTTAGTGTGTAATAAATGACTGATAGAAATAAATTATTATTTCATCACACACAGAATTTGTGTCAAGCCCGTCATGCTCATTTATCCTCGCTGTAGTCGGTCTGGCCGTGGAAATAAATGCGACTTTTTTGTACATTCAAATCTGAACGTAACTTCACAACTCACGCTCAGCTGGAAGTAGTAATATGTGAGTAAAAACGTATAAATATTCAGTAATTTTCATTCCGACTCGCAGGATGGGCATTCAAGCCTGAAAGCAGCTTTAAGGTTTTTATTTATCAAACATTTTTGTGCCGTATCTCTATTATCTGTCTCGACTGCCTGCACATGGCGGATAAGTTGAACGGGGATACAAGGTGTGGCTATTAAATAACGAGACTGATGCTGTAAAACATTTTATTTTGATTTCATATGTATTTACTTATTGACACCTTTTCTACACACCATCCTCTATCCCTGCAATGCTTTATGCGAATCTTCCATTGTTCGAAAAAGAACTGGAAGTCTTCTTCTGTCAGCTTCTTCAGAACGCAGGCCGTTTTCTCTTTCACAACTTCAACGGACTCAAATCACATTCCTTTTAATTCAGATTTCCCCTTAGGAAACAGATAGAAGTCAAATGGCTCAAGATCTGACGAAAAAGTTGGATGGTTTAACACTGGGATGTTGTATTCGGCTAGAAACCTCTTGACAGACAATGCGGAATGACTTATCTTTTCACAATTCAAGTCTCTTTCCCATATTCTTTTACAGAGTTCAGCAAGAACGTAAAGGTAGTAATGTTGATTAATAGTTTGACCTTCAAGAACCCAGTGAAGGTACACAATCTCATGAATTTCCAAAAAAATAATCATTGCTTTGAATTTTAATTTGGACATTCAAGCCTTTTTGGCTCTCGGTGAGGATGGACTCTTCTATTGCATGGATTGGCGCTTCGCTTTAGGGTCATAAGGTAAAAGACACGGTTCATCATACGTTATTATCCTTTCCAATAAGTATGGGTTATTTTCTATGGCATTCAAAATGTCAGTACAAACATATTCTTGTTGTTTAAACGTGAGAATTTAGGCACGGTTTTGGCACACACCTTTTGCCATATTAAAATTATTACGTAAAATTTGCTGTATGAATTCTTTGTCAATTCCTACAGTCTCAGAAATCTCACGAATACTTAACCGATGGCCAGATCGAACTATATTCCGGATTATTTCGATATTGTCATCCTTTTTTGACATGGAAGGGTGACCCGGGCATGAGTCATCTTCAACGTCTTCTCGGTCATCTTGAAAACGCTAAAATCACTCAAAAATACGTCCACGCGATAAACATTCATTGTCATGCACTTCTTCAAAAAATTAAAAGTTTCAGTAGTGGTTTTTCAAAGTTTCGTGGGAAATTTCACAACATTTCGTTGCCCACTAAGCATTTTCCCGGCGAAACAAAAATTAACTCTAATGCGAACAAAGGCTACGAGTGTACAGATTTTTTTACAAAAATGAGAGGCACTGCATTCGAAGGAGAAGGCTTCACGCTAAATATCTATCGGTCACTGGTGTTTGACGCATGCATACTTCTTCTGTAACAGCGTCAGTCTCGTTATGTAATAGCCACGCCTCGTACTGTTCTCGCAAGTTTGGTATGGGGCGAGGAGGGTAGCAGGTTCCATATTCATCCATAATATCCAAGAGCTATGTCTTAGGGTCGGATTGCGAAAAAACAAAATGCTGATTTACACCTATTGTATGCGCCCAATTTTAACTTGTGCATGTCCAGTATGGGCCTACGCCACCAAGCCCAATGTTCAAATTCTTGAAAATTCTCAAAGTTCCTTTATTAAAATGATAACAAAAGCCATGTGGGTTATGCGAAATAAAGTAATCCAGAGAGCTCTCAAGTTAACCACCTTTAGAAAACATACACAAAAGTTATCCATAAATTTCTTTAATTCTCTTAATGAAATCAAGAATATCAACATTAAAAATCTCGAAAATTATCCACTTTATTACAAAATCAAAAGGCCAAGACAAATCTCCTTGGACACTTATGAGCCCTCTTGACAATCTTTCCCCCTTATTTATTTCTGAATTTCTGTAAATAATTTTCTCTTTTTATCCCTAAAAATTTTTTTTTCTTAAGCTTAAACTTAATCCAACAAACATCGGCCATGCTCCACCCATTCAACTAATATCAAATTAAGTCACACTAAGAATAGGCAATAGCAGTCGCTTAAGCCATCCCTTCCGATCAATAGGAAAACTATTATTTACTGGACTTCTCATTAAAATCTCTAGAGGACAACTTCAAGCAGTATCTTCATTTATGAGTACTCCAGCAGCCAATTGCCAATCTCCAGCAATCACTCCAGCGTATTCAATAGCAATTCAACTTTTCATAGCACTTATCTCAGCAAGTTAAATGTCATTTTCGCCAAGCAGCATCACAGCTTTCCAAGATTTGGGCTAAAAGAGAGCTCCACGCTCTTGGAGCCTGAAAATGCGTAATGTCAATGTATTCCAGCATGCTCGGATTTAACCAATTAGCAATGCATTGGACGATACTCGTTTCCATGACAACGATACTGAGTAGCTGAGTTAATTTCAAAATAAGGAAAATAAATTCCATAGAGGGTTCGTTGTGGAGTTGTTTAGACGAATAATATTTCACTGCTAAATGTGGTCTCGAATCACTGGAAATGTATTTTTGAAGGCGACTGCTCGAATCCATTGATAAAAGTTTCACTTTTAAACATCATATAACACACATCCATGAAAAATTCCGGCTAGTCACGAAAACATTTATCCCACTAATTTGTCGGAATTCCAAGTCACCCACTAAATATAAGATGCTTGTCTATGCGCAGTTTCTACTACCAATCATAACCTACGCTTGTACAATCTGGAAGCAAGTCGCTCAGACCCACCACAATAAAATAGAAATCCTGCAAAATATCATAATCAGACTGATAACACGAGTCAGATGAATCGTGCAAAATGAGGACATTACAGACACACTTAAAATCCCGAAATTCCAATGCTACACCAATAAAATTACCGAAAAATTCCTCAACAAAATAATAAATAACTCAAACCCATCCTTTCAAGAAAATAAAACTTACAAGCGAATCTATGCAAGACAGGCTCGTAGAACTATAAGCTAAAAACCACACATTCTTCATAACTCTCTTTAAACCATACCTTCAGCCAATAGGAAATCTTCCTCTGGTTCCCAGAAACAGAGGAAGAAAATCCCCCCCCCCAAGAAAACTGAACTCACTTCCAATTGAGTAACTGCTTCCTGATTGGACAATGGCTATTTACCCTGAACTCACCCACCCCTCTGCAATGAAAAAAGCTCTTTTTCACCTCGTTTTCAAACATAAAAATTTATTCAAATCAAATTCCTTATAAAATTGTTAAAACTCAATTTTCAACTGCATCCTCATAAAATGATTAAACTTTTAAAACTCATGTACTATAAAAACAAATATCAAACTTAAAACTATTACAAACATCCTTTTAATTGTCATGGGCACTAGGAACTCATCAGGTTGTACTCAGATAGGAGATTAAAGCCCCCTCCGTGGCTAGGTACTCCATTATATGTACTCACTACGCACTGCACAAGAGATTCCTCATCACAGAATACCACTCCTTAGTGTGTCCAGACAAATGGTTTTGTAAGCACGTTACATGTAAGATATCGGTATTGTGGTAACACATTATTGTTTCCTCAATACTCTGCAGAAATTCATTCACATCGCTGTATCAATCAAAAGTATGCATCGGAAAAATTGAAAAGACGACCGAATTTCCTACTCTAGGGTTGGAAAAGATTGAATGTGACTGGGACATATCTCTATAAGCCAATTCATCTGTCATCATAAATATTAGTCGAATAGCAAATCTAAATTTCAATTTTATCCCACCTACAGACAAAGTAATTAAAATAGTTATAGACCAACAGTTCAGGAATTTAGTAAATTACGTTTAAAAACAGTATTTAGTATTCCTCTAACATGGGGTATACTATCTACCACACACGTTTCCATGTCCCTGGCCACTAATACTAAAAACTCATATAATATATCAGAATACGCTTACAGGAATACATTGCTAGTAAATCCCCTGCAGAATAATTCGACCAGACAGCTTTGGGTCTGTGAGGAAAGCGTTAGCTGAGTTTTCCCTCATTAGATGGCTGCACGAGTCTCGCCAAACTTGGTTGTCGATAGTTAAGAAAATGATCGAAATATTCAAAAATAATTATAATTATAAATTGTATTATAATAAATATTATGATACACAACAGTAATGTAAATTATCATTGTTGATTTCTAAACTTCAGTTGCTAATTTTATATCTGTTTTATAATCAATATTTTTGATTAAATTGTGATTATGCTTTTTAACTGTAAAACGAACTGTATACGTTTGGAAAAAATATGGTGATTGAACCACTTCGCTTGTAGACTTCTAACATGTTGCCCTGTATCAGATCTCGTGGGTAAATAAAATCCATTAATGATGCTGAACTGCGGTCATCGTGTAATCTCAATCTCTTTTAACATCACGCAGCCTAATTAAATTAATCCTATGCTATATTTATTATCGAAAGTAACAAAAATCGTGACCGATAATCTAGTCTCTATAAATCACACACATGCATAAGATACTAATCGCACACTAATCAAGGCCTTCACACAGGTAATCTTCCGATTAACGTAACATTTCTGCCTGTTTCAAATTTGATTCTTCATGTTTGTGTATACGAGTTGATTACATCTATTCAAACATCTTTTAATTTGCCACATTTCATTTGTTTGGAAAGAAGCTGAAAATTTAAACATAAAGTCATAAAGAAACCCTAAATATTAGTTAAGTGAGGCTTCGCGAAAAGTTTATGTTCCATTTTGAATTCGAGAACGTGATGTCACACACAATCCTATGAAACTTCTACTTTCTTTCTCAAATACAGACATTTCATTTATTTGATTGCCGTAACATGCATCCAAAAGAGCAAATAATAATAATAAAGGTTTTCGTGACATTACATTTTCCTCTCAGTTTTCGAAAATATTTTTATAACTTTTTTTAATGATTCGTTGTGGGGTTTCAGATTTTTTTTAAAAATTATTTCCTTAAATTGGAGGGTAAACAAAATTGTACAGACAAAAAACACTTCACTATTTTTTGCTCTTTCAGATATTCTTTATTTCACTCGAATAAATATAATAGTCTAGATTTGAGAAGAAGAAAAAAATAAAAAAAGAAATTTCACAGAATTAACATTCAAAAAGGTGAATTAAATCGACGAATTCACACAAAATGGCTAGTTGACGGAAACCGTAACAAATCGCGTAATAAAGAGTTATTTAATTACTGAAAATTTGAAATCATTGCGTCTGGCTGCTGCAAAAATCAAATTAAATGTAATTAAATCAACGCACAATTTATCATGCATCATATTAAGTTTTTTCTTCATTCTTGATAATCTTTTTGAAATAACACTCAATAAACATTTAAAAAATATACGTTAAATAGCAATTATACATTTTAATGGTTTTTCCGTTATTTTTCATTATAAGTCACAGTTAGTCTTTACGGCTTTCTATTTTTTCAAGTACCTGCATCAATTTTGAATTGTAATCATTTCATTTTATATCAATTTGTTAAGAATGCTGTTGAAAAAAAAAAGGCTTAACCCGCATTCAACTTCTCGAACATAGAGATAATTGCTCAAAATTAGAACAATTTTTTCAATGATTATGAGGTACAGTCCTGCATGGATCTCACATTTTCAGGAGGCTCATATACAAAGTAACGTTTAAAAATGCTGGCATTATGATTCCCATCTCCCAGCCATTTTGATTTTGGGATCAGAGACATAATCCTATGGAATTTCTACTTTCATCCTGTTGAGAGAAAAAAAAAAATTCCACTTTAACTTTCTACTTTTCTACTTTTTAATGGGTTTTCTTTCACTGATATAGTATCTTTGTCTGGTTCAAAACTTTAAAAGCTTTTTTCTCGCATTTTAAAGCTCTCAATTGAGTTAAAATTTTCTATACACGATCGTTTTGGATGACAGTATGATAATTTAATTATAATTAATAAAAAATAATTGGTTAAAACTAATTCAATAAAGAATTCTCACCAAATGGTCGCCAAATCCGTCGTTTAATAATTTATCGTTTGCTTTAATTTTAATTACAAGTAGCTTAATTGATTAACGTAATGCTTAATTGAGCTAAAAAAATTTACACATATTTATTTTAGATGATAAATTTAATAATCGTCAAATAATAAAATAATTCATTCAATAATTAAAACTAATTATTGAATAAATTCAATTTGATACAACGTTCCCTTTAGCTTTTTGAAATTTGAGGTATAAAAAATTATGTTACGAAAAGTGTGAAGTTTGAAAGAAAACCCAAGTTCAAAAAACTCGTTTTTTACCTCTGTTATTATTTTAACTGACACATTTTCTTTTCACTTCTGATTTGTTAGAAAACACATTTTCTTTACTTTTCATAATAATGATGGACTTTTAATAACAGTACTTTGATTGAAGTTTACTATTCTTAGCTTTCTTTCACTCATTTTGGTTATCTTTAAACTTCAGACAAGATCAGACTTACGACTTTTTAATTAACAACAAGAGTTTTATTATTTTTTAAATCCTGTACCATTACTTTGATGATCTACATAGTTTAATGTTAGCAAATCGATTCCCTTTGCAATACTCTCAAGCTAACTGTTATACTACTGTTGTCTATATTCCTGAGACAAAGATCAGACCTGGTTTTCAACAACAATTATTTTTTAAGTGTTATTCTTATCGTATTACTATCGCAACCAAATTCACGTGTGTCAATTCGATCGCTTACACACTACTGACAGTGACAGACACTACACTGACCCTGAGGGGGTTGTGTGAGTGACTTCTTACACTCGCCCCTTACAAGACGTCCTCTACAAGCGGGTATTGAATATTGGAGATAACAGTACTCAAATCTAGACTATTTTATCTATTTGAGTAGAAAAATTTCTCCTAAAAGAGCAAATAAATAATAAAGAAGGTTTTTCTGCTGAATTATGTATTCTCTCTGATTTCGAAAAAAAAATTTACTCCTATTTTAAGGATTCGATTAAGGGTTTTCCAGTTTTTAAGAAGTTTTTTAAACTTTTATCAAACATCAGCGAGAAAATGGGAGTTGACGAAAATCTTATTTTTTGCTTTTTCGAATGCACTCCCCCCCCCCTTTCTAATAGATAAAATAGTGTAAATTTGAGAACAAAAGTAGATATCTCGAAGAATTAGCATTGCGTTCACGAAATCAAAATGGACTGTAGACGGAAGCCTTAACCCATCAGTTTCGATTTGTCTTTAAATTCATGGGAAAAAATGGAATAACTGATTAGCACTAAAAGCACTAATGAAGTAAACAACACTAAAAAGTAAAAGAAGACTATGTTAAACAGAGCTACAAGTGATTTGAATATAAGAAGCAAATTACATTTGGTTTACAACTTCTAAAATGAAATATATATCAAAACTTTTTTAATGTAAATCAGCCCAAGTATAAGCCGAGATCTCGTTTTTTTTTTTCTTTCAAAAATCTATCTAAAGTTCAAAAACTGTAAATAAACCAAAATTAAAATAAATAATAAAGCATTCGTTTGGTATCTTTTTATTTTATTTTTGCATAAAGGTTGCTTTCAAAACACCTAAATGTAAATTAAAACATTAAAATAGTCTTCTTTTATCTTTATTTTTACATATTTATTATTTCCAGTATTCTGTTATTATTTCTAAAGTACGCTTAAGAACTTTTCCGTTAATCTCGCGTAGATTTCTCCAAATCAGATTTTAGCGTTTTGGTGACGGCTCAGCAAACCAGAAATATTAACACTTTTGAAAATAAAACAACTCATTTCCATATATGTATGTGTGTATTTCAATGGTTAAGCGCATAATTTGATTCATTTTTAAATTCCTACTATTAACTAGCTCATACTCTCCCTATATATTTTGTTCAAACTTTCAATCGTTAATAAATACTTTTTATTCATCCACTTAAGTTCAAATACAATTTTTAAGACTTTTAGTGGATGACACTTGATGTTAATATATTTTTTTTCAAATATTAATAAAATTTAATTGGTGAAAATGCAGTTAAATCCAACCACTTGGCGTGATTTCAAAAATTTCCAAAATTGGCGATTTTTTTTTTTTGGTTGAACATTAATCTCTGGAGAAAAATTTCGTCTGCCACTTAATATTGAGATTCTGTTATATGTATATACATATTTATATTAATTGTAATTATTTAATAAAAAGTAACTAAAATAAAAAATTTCTTTGTTGACCTAAGTAGAAATTGACTTAAATTTTTTTTTTATATTACTTGTTTTATGTAAAAACAATATTAACCTAAGGGCCAAATAAAAAAAAAAACAGACTGTGGCTCGGATTTGGGTTTTGACCCTCAGTTGGCTTACCCCTGTCTCAGGCTACGCTATTCAAGTCAAGATGAGCTTTCTCGTACCAGTTCAACCAACGCTGGTCTCTTTAAGTGGATTACTTGTAGATTATCTTTGGATCCGTCAACACTATTCTATCATTGTGATATAACGCACGTGGTCCAATTTAAAAGAGAGAGGGAGTTTTCTACAAGATAATAATCTATGCTTCAATTGATAAATCCTTATAAAAAGCTGTTTAAAAATATATGCACAGAAAGTACAGTTATTGACACATTTAATTTATTTATATTTCTTATGTAAAAAAAAAAAAAAAAAATGAAAAAAAAAAAAAACCTTTAATTTTTTTTTTTTTTTTTTTTTTTTAGATAATGAAGAAATTAACTGTTCATAATTGTAGATTACTCTTGAAAATGGTACCTTAATGTTTTGAAGAATACGATAAAAAATATGAATATTATAAGTGTCTTTCTATGTACAGGAAATCAAAGCTAGAAATTATCTCTGATTCACTGATACGATTTGATTGATATAACAAATGTAATGTATAAAAAGTTGTAGAAGAGAAACTTTAAAAATATTTAAAATGCTTTCATTTTGCAGTTAAAAGTATTATAAAAATTATTTTTTTTCCTCTGATTCTTGGGGGAAAGAAACATCGCGTTTATAATGCTTGCCACTCGAACTTCAATGAGAAAATGTGACGGTTTTGAAAGAAATAATTTATTCATTAAATCTCGAAAAGCAACTAAGAAAGTTAATTCAATAAGCTCATATGCAATACGTATTTAAAAGTGATATTTAATATTACTTTCAACACGGGTCAATAGATCAAGTTATACTTTTCACCTCATGTGCAAAGATTTTTTTTTTTCATAAATAATTGACAAAGAAAAAAAATTAAAACTAATAGTCAAACGATAGTATTTGCTTAATATTTAACTCTACCTAATGATGTGTTCCAAATAATTATCCACTTGTTATAGTGTTCCAAAAATTTTGCTATTATAGTTAAAATTATCGGATTCAGAAATGTTATACTGCTTGAATTCAGAGGAATGATATTAATCATTAAAAACATTTTATAATTTTTTCATTCTTCAAAAAGGCAAAACTATTAGTATACCGCTAGTAGGAAAACAATCCTGCTGTTTTACTTGCTCCCTCTGAGAACAAAAAATGCTCTGGAGCGTAGTTATTCCCAAATTTTAATTCAGAACAACTACACCATAGAATCGATTTCATAAGTAGTGGAATGTTTTTACTTCATTAGTGTAAATTTATTTTTATGTAATATAATGGCTTTCAGCAAAATACGAGTACGTTAAAATACTTAAATATTAAAAGAAAATGGGATTTTTCATTCTAGTTGAAACTTTGAGGCAAGAATTTTATTGTTTTTCGAAAGGGTGAGCTTAAAAACTCAACGATCAAGCTAGTGAGCATAAAATATTTTTGATAAAAAAAAACTATATCTTTTTTATAAGAAACCATATCCATCCCAATGCAATATCTGAAAGTTTATTAAATTTATGGTTTCATTATATAGTGCAAAGATATCTCTTAAGGCTCCCATCTACTGGTCTTTTTGATTTCATGAACGTAATGTTAATCCTATGGAATTTCTGTTCCATTTCTCTCTTTACTATTTTACTTATTTGAATGCAAAAAAGTGCGACCGCAAGAGCAAAAAACAATGAAGGCTTCTGCAGATTAACATTTTCCCACGATTTTTAACTCGAAAATCCACAAACGGATCATTAAAATAATGATAAAAATATTTTTAAGAGGCTCGCATACTAGCTCTGCTTGTCAGACAACAGCAATAGAGTTTTCAATGTCTTAAGTCTTTTTGTGTGCGAGGATTATTTGAGTATACCCGACCTTTTAACTTGTCCTACAGGAAAAACTTCGTCACAGGGAGAGAAATCAAGCGATTATGGTGGGCTGGAGTGATAAGATTATTTTCTCCTCTCTATGTATCTCCTGCATTCGTGGCCAGGTTGCCAAGGCGGTGTATACTATTTTGCCGTCTTATCGAAAATTTCCAGATAATCGTTCATTCGTGAGCTGATCCACAAATTTATTCTGAACACTGTTATTGTGAATTTAACTGAATCTGGACGTAACGGTAAGCATTAAAGTTTGGTGAAAGAATCGTGTTATGATGAGGAAACTAGACATTGCACACTAAACGCTTCTTTTGAAATCATGCAACAAACGGCTGTTCAAAGTACTGAAGAGAACTTGATGATGCATAATGGCGTCTGTTCTGTGAGTTTACACACCCTGACCGGCTGAACCAATTCTCACATCTGAAGAAATGTCTTATCTCGTCATGTCTCGTCATCTCGTTATGTCTTAATATGCACTAGAGTTGTGTTTAGTGGAACCAAAAACTCACCAGACGTCATGTAACGTAATATGCGCCAGATTTATACGCAATGCAGACAAAATATTGCTTATCTGTCATTTCAACACTGAATTCTTAAAAGTTCTGAATCGAATTTCGGGGTTAAAAAGCTCCTTGAAGTGCGTACCATCATAGTTTCATCGTGCCAAATTTCGCGGTTCTATTTCCCTTTATATTACGCGGTCCACAAACTAACTATTCCTTTTATTAATGTACGTAGGTTTGACTTGTAACAAAAGCTCAAGGGGCTCCGTTATTTTTTAACCAGTTTCAAATAATCAAATTACTTTAAACGAATAATCAAAACGCATTTTTTAAGCAGAAAAATTTAGGGAAAATGTTATATCTGGGGGGAGGGGGGAAACAGACAAATTGTGAAAAATGGAAGGTTTCCGAATAATGTTACTCAAATTTGAATTATTTTTTCCTTTGGCAAGAATGTGCTAACGGCTTCTTCCTCTTACCAGCGAAGCACCCTATAAAAATTAGGAGTGCAAAGATCAATAGCGGGAATTTATATAAAGAACAAACAGACTTTAATTTTCAGTGTAAGATTATGCTATGAATTCACATTTTAAGTTTTCTTCAATATGCGGATATAAAAAATTGGAAAAGAATTCCTTGAACAATCTGATTCTCTACGCAGGGGTGTACCCAGATTTTAATTTTGGGGGACGCATATCTTCATTACCATGAAAGAAGCAATTTTATAGTTTAGAATTACTACTTGGTAAAAAGCAAATAATGTGTAATATCAGTCTTATTTCTCCTATTTAAAATTATTCAAGTATTGATATAATTTCATCAAATAATAAAAAAAAACTTAATTAAGGTAACAAATTAAGGTAACATAAAAATAAAATTTGAATTTTTTGGGGGGTGGTCATTTTCTATAAGGATACACCCCCCTCTTCTCTTCATCTACAAACACTGACTCACACACCTTTTTAGAGGCAGCAAAGATTTTTCTATAATTTTCAGGAATCGTTTTAGTTGGAATCCTTCTTTCTCTTCAAGATAACAAAAATTTAATCATGACGAGAGAAAAAAAACTCTTGCTATAAAATTTCAAGCATCTATGTGATAGTAATTTAAAAGAATTATTCTGAAATATTTTAATTCCCAGAGAAAATCTTGGGGGAGGGGGTTGCATATGTCCCTTTGCTCGCTTTTCACGCTGTTGATCTTCGCATTCCAATTTTTTATAGGGTGCAACACTGATGTGCGGAAGAAGTCATTAGCACATTCTTCATCCTGGGTACGCCACTGTCTCTTCGTCGAAGACTGTTTCTAAATTCGAGAATTTATTTTCGGGTGGGAAAAAAAATGTTTGACAATTTAGATACAATATCAATAAACAGTGAAATAAGATTGTTGTAACAAATAAATTCTACGTGTAAATCTTCAAAATCTCAAAAACGATGCATGATTTTTTTTTTTTTTTTTTGCAACGTATGAATCTATTGATTCTATTTTAAAAAATAATTATCAGTCTTACAACTGCTAGTAAACAAACGAGATAAACATTGTAGGTTAGGAAAAAAATACAAAAAATGTAAGGAAAAAAATGTGACTTTATAATCTTTTGCTAAAATTGTATGATTTTTTTTTTATCGTTAATACTTAAGAATTAATAAAGATACAAGGTAATTTTTGAGATACATGACAAAACAAAAATTTCGCTTATGGTTACAGTAAGGCTAATTTATTTTATACTAGTTTTCTGTGAATTAAAATACATACATTTGTTATGAGACCAATGATAACAATATATATATATATATATATATATATATATATATATATATATATATATATATAAATAAAATATTTGCTTATAAATTCAAGCGATATTTATTAATAATAAAAGAAAGAAGTATTCAGATTTTATTATTC
>BMAW01043928.1:0-14093 GCA_019974015.1 Nephila pilipes | reverse complement strand
GTTTCACATGGATTTTGTAAGAATAAGTTCATGCTGATTTTAAACAGCACACTGGTGTCTTGTTCGCGACTGTGATAACTAGGCTACTGCGGCCTCACTAAGAGATGGGAGTAAATAAAGGAAATATCAATATTAAACTAAACTTCACATTTTCGTTGTAAAACTAAATAAAAGGTGTTAATATCCAAAATATGATATATTCTTATAAAAATCCATCATTTGATGACAAAAGTACGATCATGTTTAGAAAGTCTGCGTCTTAAAATAATACAAGCCAAACCAGATAATTTTTTCTTTATTAAAAGAATTAAATATTTCTCTTAAAAATACAATTATCCATATGCGTATGTTTATTTCATTTATTTTACGACTAACTTATTTTCTATCAATTTATAGTATTAAAATAGACTGGTAAAATAAGAGATTAAGGAGGGAGTGAAATCCTAGTGGATGATATCCTCGCTGGAGATGTAATTCTGGAGACATCCAAGAAACCTCAATCTCACCTAATTCAACTTTTCTGCAGTGACGGGATGTAATTTCACAAGTATGTCTAATGATCTGGAATTTCAGTAAGACATCTGTGATTCAATATACTGATTCGAAGAAATATATCAACAATGTCTAATAAAATTATTAATAATAATTTGAAAACCACACATTTTCTCCAATTTAAATGTCACATTAAATGCATTATCTACGATCCTAGAAATTGAAAAGATTATCACAAATCTACCATAATTGAGATGATTGTTATTGGAATAAAAATTATCATAAGTATTTGGCAACATAAGTTAGACTAGAGTTAATAATTACCTGCAAGTGTATTTCAAAAATGGAGAGGATTTCTATTTTGGTTGCCAGAGGTGAACAAAATAAGCATTTCCACATGTGTATTATTGAATGATATTGTATTGATATACATAAACTTTCCGGTGCATCTAAACGAGGTCGTCAGAGTTTCAATCTAAGCCTTTATTGTGCAAATTAAGAATTTATTCCATGAAAATGGTTACAATATCACGCTTTTAGAGGTATATCCAGCTTTATACTTAGCTAAATAGATAAAAAGTCGTGCTTATTTATCTATTGCCTACAGACAATAAGTGACTGCAGACTTCACAGTTGTTTTGATTTAGTACAAAATTCAACTTCACATGTTAAAAAATTTCCTAAGAATAGAGGTACAGAAATCCAAACTGCTGACTGAAGCTGTGTTTGATGGCACGTATTTTCCAAAAATAGCCTGGAAAATTTAATTTCCAGAAAACGTGTACCTGCAAACTCTTGGGCAATACTCCGGGATAGAATGGACTCAATTTTATGCAGGGGAAAATACCAGCTGCAAAAGAAGTGCTTTGTTCAAGGGTTGACGTCTATGAAAAAGAACTTTAAAAAATTGTGATAAATTGTTCATAATTCTGATTCTAAATTTATTGATGATGCGTTTAATTCTACCCAAACCTTTTTCGAGATTTATTAGAATTTGTAGTATTATATTTAGATGTATTAAAAATGCCCGCTAAAGAGTGATGTGTAGCTAATCCCTTAATTCTCAATTACTGCAAACTGGCAGTAATTGAGTATACTGTTTATACTGCAAACTAGCAGTATAAACAATTTTTGTACGAATTGCTCAATCAGATAAATTTCCTTCATAAATAACTATGTTAAAAATATGATAACGTTTCCTGTTGAAGTAAATTAAGATTCTTAGTCCTGTTTTATGAGAGAATAAAGTTATTCTAGAAGATAAGGAGGCAGTTTATATAAATAAACCTCTGATATAAACACCAACAAATTTTACCAATTAAGATTAATTTCAGTGAACTAAATATATGTGGCTGTACTTAATGTATATCCATTGAAATTATTCATATGGAAACTGTCAGGGTCAGATAATTCTTTTACAGCGATAAAACACTTTTCGCTCATTGATGTAATAATTTAGACAATGCAACAATTTTTAAAGATATGGTTCCAGAATTAAGAAATTCTTGATCCCTAATTCTGGAGAAATTGTAATAAATTACTTATTATCAGAAAAAAGAATTTAAAATTTATATCTGCTAATTTTAGACAGTTATGGAAGGCAAGAGTACAATCTTTCTAGTATTTTCTTCAAATATATAACTGTAGGTAATAATGAACTCAATTAGGTAAATTTTACATAATAATCATCCAAACTGAAGAAATCTTAAATTCGCGACCCCAACCACAATATGTGTACTGCTGCTATACGTGAGCCTGTAAATACGAACATTGATTATAACAATTATCTTGCTGGCAGCATACTATACAATGTATTTGATTGATTTAGAAATATGGTTGCAACGAGATTATTTTAATCTTTAACAGCAGAAGAATGACAGCAGAATCTATCTAGGGTCGCAAAAGGAATCTATCTAGGGACGGTTCTTGAAGTAATTCTTCAATATGACACTAAAAATTAAGTAATCAAATTAAAAAGCTAGTACAGAAGCTTTCTTACCATTTGTATATAAAAAAAATTTATCACCTATATTGAACTATCTAGTTTGTCAATGATTAAATTATTTAACTAATAATAATTATATAAACATTTTTTATTTTTATTAACTATATAATTATATTGCTGTTTATTCATAGTTTATATTACATTTCAAGTATTTATTGAAATATGATTAATACCTTTTATTTACTTAGAGTAATGTATTTTTCTTTGTCTGATGAAATGTTTCACCACTGGCAACAATTGTTAATTATTTTCATTTTTGGTACAGTGGTATTTTTCTCGCAATCAAGCGAGATGAAGTTTGAATAATTATGTCACTCGACCCAGTAATAATTATACAAATATAATGCTATGAATTCATATAAATAAAATATTTTAATTTGAAAATTAAAAATAATACAATGCATTGCTTTCTTTTACATGATTAATACACAGAAAAATTGGCATGCCATGCAACGGGAGTGTAAATGCACTAAGTAAAAATGCATTCCATTTAGAACACTCGAACAAGATTTATTCTGAGAATGAAAATTTATAAAATATTTAAGCAAAATTTCCATGAGCGAAGCTTTTAAAAATTCTTGATATCCTAAGTATTTTCCATAAAATTACTCATAAAGTGAGTTTAATAATCAGAATTACAAGAGGAAATATTTGTATTCATAAACTCTAGTTGTAGCATTATCATATCAATAAAATTTAATCTGTGAGATATATTACAATTAAAATGTTAAATAAATAAATATTATTCCAATTCCAATTTATTAAGAAACTTTACAATCGTTTATAAAAATTTAGGAAAAATGGAGGGATAAATACACACACACACACATATATATATATAAATATATATATATATATATATATATATATATATATATATATATATAATTGCAAAATGAATTTACAAAAAAAAAGCAGAACATTCGGAAGAAAATTGCTATTTGATGAAATAAAAAGACATATATTACAAAACAAGTTATTCCCTTAGTACAGAAAAAGAAATTATATATGTTTTTCATCAAAAAGATAGTAAAAACTGATATATATTATTTTGTCATCACAACATTGTGTTCGTTCAGTCTATTTGAAAGACTACTCTCAAGAATATCCATATAAATTTCATTAAATATAGCATTATTTAACTCAAAGGCACATAAAGATTTTTCAAAATATCAAAGTTAAATAGAAGAAAAATATTTCTTTATAAATAGAAACTCTTTGGATGCAATTTACCCTCAATATCCAAGTTATGAATTATGTATTTTAAATTCAATGTCTTGCTTTCTTTTCATTGAGAAAATTGATCCTGTCAATACCCGTCGGGGAATTCATTCAACATCAGATATTACATTTTAATCACGAGTGATTCCACAAAGATTTAGAATCAGTAAATTCCCTATCAATATCTAATTCATTCAATTAATTAAAAGACATCATCAAGAAATTGTATTTGTATAAGACACTCTATATTATCACTATTCATAAAATTTAAGAATGATTTAACTACTCTATTAATTTAAGAACTCCTTTCATGTTGAATTTCGAACAATATATGAAATCAAACTCCTTTCTTTATATAATTTAAAGCAGACAAAACGCATAATTGTTTGTTGGAAAAAATTGTGCTAAATAAATCGGTTATTCCCTGTATTTTGACATTATTCCCAACAGCTTTCATCAATAATTTAAATAAACTACCTTTCATTTTAGATTAATACTTGCTTTTGTTTCTCTCGTAGTCATTTAATATATTTTCCTTGACTCAATGCCCTTTAGTGAATTGTTTATGTTTTCTTGAAATGTAATTAAGAGAATCGAAAAGCATCAGAAAGTCTCTGACTTTTTTTTACAAAGTAAATGAGATAAACTTCAAAATTAAAATATGTCCTTTTTAGATATGTATATGAAGCAAGACTCATATCCGATTGAAAATAAAATAAAAAAAATGATTATCATGTTATATTTTTGGAAAATTATCCGAAATGCATGCCATTAAAAAATTCAGAATTCATTTTTATATTTATTTTTCTGCACATAATAGAGAAGGTTTGATTAAGCCCAGTCAGGTACAGTGGCACTTTTTATTTCGTTGCTAAAAAATAAAAAGTTCTATAAGTGTAACAAATTATAAAGAAAAGAAATAGTTTCAGAAATAAACTTACACACACTCACACACACAGACATATATATATATATATATATATATATATATATATACAGAGAGAGAGAGAGAGAGAGAGAAATAATACATTTTTTTAATTTATATTTTTCGAATTTTTAATATTATATTTTTTTTTTGATGGGGATGTTTTGACCTATAATCCTAGAGTAACCCAGTTTAACAGTCTAAAGCCTGCTACAATATTAAATATATTATTCTACTTTTCATACTTTCCAAGAATTTTTTAGTTTCTTTTTTTTAAAAAAAAATAACTCTCAAAAATGTTTATTATTTTTTTTTGATTTTTTGTTCTTTCTACTCATTTGAAAGCATTAGACCTTGGGAAAACCATACCTTGGGAGGGGGACTGCGAATAATAGTCTTACTGTTATTTATTTACTTTTCTTAAAGACATAATTTTAAAAAAAATAATAACTTCAATCTTATATCTTTTCATTGATCTATTTAAATCGGATTAAAACTGATGAAAATTCGTATAAATTTTAAGATAGCATTTAAAAATAGTGAATAATCTGATTATTAGTTATATACTTACAAAGAGAGATAATTATTGTTCCCCTATTATTATAATTCAATTCTTTGATAGAAATTTAAACTTTAATACACAAAGGAACATAATTTATTTCTTCATACTTAGAAAAATCAAATTAGTTAATATGCATCTAAATATTCCAAATAACTAACATAATTATTATTAATTGTGCTAAGCTGATTATTTTGTTAATTTTTAAAAAGAAATTTTAAATATATTTATTAGAAAATAGATTAATTCTATTTTACCAATGCTCCAATCTGTATGATCTCTGCATCAATTTAAGCGGTCTCTCCCGTTCGCGGAACTGAGCGGGACCCAAACAACAGGTCAGCTTGCAAACAGCTCTCTCTTATGAAGTCTAAACACAGTCAATCTTGAAACACGGATTATTGTGGTTGCATACAACTCATGAAAGACCTGAAAAGCTGTAGCATCCCTGTTACACCTCGCTATAATGGACAAATGGTTATCTTCTCTGGCCGTCAAGGCTCTTGGATGACCTTGTACAGGCTTTCTCTCAACTGAACCAGTATCCTTAAGCTGTTTCCGTAAGTTGAACACGACACTGGGTGTTAAATCGAATTATCTGCAAATCTGGATTTGAGACTAGCCTGCTTCTAGACTACCCGCAATTCTCCACCTCATTCTATCATCTAAACGTTGGTCGTTATTCATTTTTACTGTTTGAATTTTTTTTAAGTGATTGCTGCAAAACCACAACAAGAAATTCGGCGAAATGCGCTAACGAACGAAATGCGGATTTTGGGACGTGCGCTTATAAATCCTGTTTTTTTTACTAGTTCAGCTCCCATACACGTATTTTCTTACATATATGACGTACAAGGTTTGCATCTTTGTTTTGAAAAGATATTTTTATATTTCACTCAATTCTTTTAAGGAAATTCTACAAAATATGAAAATTCTCTTAATTTTGTAAACCAGAGTATATATATATATATATATATATATATATATTGTATATTCAATCAATAGATTAGTGGTTGTACAATAATTATAACACCATATTGGATTGAGATTAGCACAACAACTTTGCAGGAGAAAAATGTTTTAAATTTTTAGGTTGTAAAATAATTTTTTTATGTGTATTAATCAATTTTTATGTATGTGTAAATTCTTTTTAAAATTATGATTATTTACTTTAATTTTAATTTAATTATTTAATATTCATTTTTTCTAATTTGAAATTTTAGCAGCTTCTGAAACTTTGATTATTCTTGGTTTACACATTTATTGATAATGTAATAATTGAAACATAATGGATGAATCCGTAAAATACACAAATTTCCTATTCCAAATTATGGATCAGGGTATTACATTGAATCTATTTATGTTTTTCATTATTTTTTTCTTTTCTCTTGAAGATGCTTTGTTTTGTGTAGTTTTGTACTTAACTAAGATGTAATTTTTAATCATTGGTTTATCTGTATGTTTTTATAAAACGTCTTAAGTGTAATTTGTGTTTCAGTTAATTCAAGCTTTTTTATTCAATATTATGCTTATATGTATTTTATTAAGATAATTTTTTAAATTTTTGTATGGTTATTTTAATAATTTAGTGTCTTTTCATTCAACTCCGTAATATTTGTTGATTTTAATTTTAATAAAATTTTCATTTTTGTTTTTAGAAATTTTAATCTTTATTGGGATTATGTATGATTAAAAAATGTCTAATTAGCATGAATAAATGTTTTCATTCTTATATATATATATATATATATATATATATATATATATATATATATACTGAAAATTTATGAAAGAATAATTTAAAATATTTAAAAAGACAAAAATCCAGAAGGAAATGTAAAAATGAAAGCAAAAATAAATGAAAATATGGAACCCAGCAAGTCAAAAAGCAATTTCGGGCTGAGGACCGAATAAGCGAGGTTAAATTAGTTTAATGGTACCAACCTTCCCCCTTTGCGACTTGGTAGGCTGAATTGGGAAATCCAAATTACAAAAGAGTTCAATTATTAAAAGATGCAAAAAAGTTCACCGATAAAATCTACAAAAATAAAATCTAAAAATTATCAACAAATCAAAATATAAAAATTACTTACAAAAATTCAAAGAAATGAAGATTCAAATATGTGAGTAGTAAGACGGAATTTTCTTTAAGCTTCAAGATGGATATCACATACTCAAAATGAAAAAAATATAACACGTCATCACCATATAAATTGAAAAAAGATTTAAATCATTGTTTGATTGGTAATAAAGTTTAAAAGGATGCAAATTATTGGTTGGTAATAAGTTGTATGGTAAAGGAGTATAACGGTCCAGAGAGTGAGTAAAAATGTAAGCTGTGTAAATGAAAATAAATAAATAAATTCTTCACGGCTAGACCACTAACAAGCCGACTTTGTGGATCTATTGTTGTGAGGTGGATTTGAAAATGGATCACGATTCGCAAAGGTGTTTAATATATTTGTGATGTATATAAGTATTTAAGAACTTTATTGGATAATCATGATCTAAACAGTTGTTGAAGAATTCCTTAATGTTATTAAATTTACCTATTTTATGTGTGGTTAATTTGTTATTACATAATAAAAAGTTTAATAAAATATTCCTATAAATGGATCTATGTAGATTACTGTTCCAAAAAGGAATTTTGATTACATGGAATTTGAATATTTCTCTTTTATCATAAATATTACTAATTAGTCTATTATCAACAATTTGCAAATCAAGATCTAGAAACTCTACTGTATTAGAATTAAGATTAGTTTTTAATAATTTGAGATAATTAGGGTAAAACGAAACATTTGGTTTAAATTCCTCAGTTTTACCTAAAATAATTAAATCATCTATGTAACGATAAAGAAAGTAAGAATCATTATCAGTATGTTTTAATTCATAAAAATGTAAATAAAAATTGGTCAGACAATTACTAGCTGGACCTCCTTGAGGGAGACCCTGAATTTGCTTATAGAGATTTTGACCGAAAACTATAAAATTCTCTTGTAATACAAGTTTAATAAGTGTATTAAATTTTTCACGTTTTATTGTTTGATTAAAATGATATTTATCGTATAAAATTGCAAGAACTTTAATTAAATCTTGAATATCTATTGAGTTTAAAAGGTCTTCAAAATCATACCCATGTATAGAGAATACCTCTTGTTCTTTCATGTTCTTGACAATTTCAAAACTATTTTTAATAATAGCAGTATTTTCAATATTATCAATAGATTTTTGAAGAATGGATTGTAAAAGTTTGCTAGATTTAGTGATACAGGTGTTATATCCATTCGTAATACTTCGAAATTTGACAGGATTCTTGTGAAATTTTGGCGTTAAGAAAATATATGGACATTTAATGTTTGTAAGATGTAATCCCAACTTCTTATTTAATGCTAAAAGACGATTATTTATTTCTCTTTTACTATATTTGGATAACTGGAAATCATTATTATTCATTACATGTTCACTCAATAATTTACGATAGAAAATTTGCAAATAATTGCATAATTTGCAGGAACCTTATCTACATAAATATACAATATATATATATATATATATATAAACTGATTTTTTAGATATCAATGTATAGTTAATAACAGAATAGGATTATCAGTAATATTTTTGACAAGAGAGGTAATTACAATATGTAATTAAAAGTTTTATAATTACTACACTGTGTAAATTATTTGGACTCGCTATTTGTTGGTAAATGTGTCTGAAACCCAAACCAATTTTATCTGCTTAGACTGAGTGTGAACCGCCTCAAATCAAATTCAACTGCTTAGAGTGAGTGTTACTGATCGACCTAACTGGTCTTTAGTGTAGAAGTACTTATCTATTCTTTAGTTGTGATCCTTTGAGAGAGGCAGCCAGTTGTTAGTGTTTGCTCTCTCTTTCTTGTTCAAAAATGGATATGACTGCAAGGAAGAGTGCTAAAATTACAGCTCTTAAAGTTCACATTTCTAAGATAATTAGAGAAATAGTGCCTGCAGTTGGTGTAGGAAAATTAAGTGTTTCAAAAATCCTAACTTCGTTCAAAGAATGCTGATCAGCCTTTCCAAAAAGGAACGGAATATGTGGGTGCAAGAGGAAACCCACTGCAAAAACGGATAATATTCTAATAAAAAATAGCAAAAATAATCCAAGGAAACAAGCTCAGACCTTCAAAGGGATTTATTGGCATCTGGTTTGATGTGAGTAGCTCAACTTTGCGGCATTGGCTTCTAGACGCTGGCCGTAAGGCAAGGTGACCAACGAAAAAAACAATTCTTAACTTCAAACATGAAGAAAAAACTTTTAGCATGGGCAAAAAAGTACAAATCATGGACTGCTGACGACTAGAACAAAGTAGTTTTCAGTAATAAAACTCATTTATTTATGCAGAAATATATTTCAGGTATTGTGAAACGAACTGATTTGTGAATATTTGAGACCATATGCAATAAACTATAAAACACCCACTAAAGCAGAAGTTTGGGAACTTTTCACAGAAAATGGCACTGAAAGCTTAATTCCTATTCAAGGCATGAGGAATTCAACTAAATACATCGAAATATTATGGAATAAGATTGTTTTATTCTTGAAAATCTTTAACGAAATATTTTAAAATATCTTGACTCTTTATCACAATTCAAAACTGGTAAAGAGTTTAATACTAGAAAATCAAATTAAAGTGCTTGTTTGGCCTGGAAATTTAGGTAAAATGGATTGTACAACAAAAGAACGCATGATAAACAATGCGATTCAAGAATAGTTTCTTGATGATGAACACAAGAGCATGTGTACTAATCTAGAGGAGTCAATGCCAAAACTTCTGCAAGAGATCATTTCAGATAAGAGAGGACATACCGTCATACTAGAAAATGAAACGTAAATGTATAGAATGAATAGAAGTATAGTGTTCTGTAAAAAAAGTGACTTTTTACTTTTTCCCAATTTTTTTGCGTCAGTATATAAATAGCATATTCTATACAAATTTAAGCTTAGATATATACAAGAAAATGTTAAATAACTATTTATATAGAGATATCAAATTAGTTAATATACCTCTTAATTTTCAAAGTAACTGAAGTAATTTCTTTAATTCCGGTGCAGTGGCTGATTATCCTATTAATTTTTTAAAAATGAATTTCAAACATAAAAAATATAAAATGGATAAATACAAAATAAAAAATAAGTTATGAAATAGATTAATATAAAATATAAAAGTTATAAAATAAATTAATATTTAGTTTATTTTTCGTTAATTTTTATTCGTTGTACATCATATTAATTTTAAATATAAAATTTAGAATTTAAAATTTTTCATTATAATTTTTAAATATTTATATCTTTTTAAACTCCCCTCTAACATATGCTTATATTTCTTGTTATATATTTAATATATACAAGGTTTGTCCCAAAAGTAACGAGAATAATTTTATTGCGCGTTTCTGACACATTGTCAAAGGAAACAGAATGTAGCTTCAAGTAAATTTAAGTTTCAGTTACATATTACAATGATCTGCTAGAAGTCCGATTTGTCTGTACATCCGTAGTGGCCTTATAGAGTGCCATTGTGTAAACGCCTCATCACGGTCATGATGCAGCAAACTATTGAACAATGATATGCATTAAAGTTGCATGTTAAACTCGGTAAATGTAATAATGAATTTGTGGAAATGTGAAAAGAAGTTTATGTCAAATTTTTATCACAGTCCCAAATCTAGAAGAGGAATCATGCATATGAGATCGAACGACAGAACGGGGAAATCGATTCATGCAATGAACGACCATCGACATTGAAAACAGAATTTCAATATTGATCGAGTTAGAATAGTTTAAAACCCAGACCACCATTTAAGTGTACATTTAATTGTAGATATGGTAAGAATCTAAAACAGACGTGTATTGCATCATTACGTACGAAATGAAAATGCATAAAATCAGTGTGAAATTGATGTCAAAAGATTTCCTTCCTGACCACATAGAAATCCGCTTTTCCATTTCACATGAAATGTTGAATCGTATCAAAGTGATCCAAGCTTTCTGAAAAGAGTCATAACTGGAGGTGAAATTGGATGTTTCAATACGAGTACGATCCTGAGACTAAACGAAAAATAACCTCACAAACTCACTTCGACCAAAGAAGACTCGAATAAGAAAATGTTTACCCCCCCCCTTTAAAAACTCCTCCTAATTATGAAATCCTCCTATTTCTGCTTTTTAAAAGGAGTGGTTCTCAAAGAATTTGTTCCATATGGGCATACAGTTAATTTAGTTACAATTACACTTACCATTTTACAGTTATAGTTGTAAGTGGAAGTGTATAGAAGTTTATGTAAAACAATGAACAATGTATCCTCTGGAATTCTCCAGCTGCTGGAACCTTTACTATGACAATACAGGACTTACCGGGAATATTATATGTTTAAATACTTCTGGAATATTACATTCTTAAATTATTATTTCGTGTAGATTTTTAATGCACATAGTAAAAATTTATTTTTGTATTATTTATTTGATATACATATGTGCTTTTTTAATATTTTATTATTATGCTCTTATTCTACATTATTCTTTGCCTATCTTTTTTGATAACATTCGTATGCAATAACTTTGATATATGTGTGTGTTATGTGTGTGTGTGTGTGTGTGTAAGATATAATTTTTCTCTTCAAAATATTACACTTACTATTGTCATCAAAATTAATTAATCATGAAACGATTTCAGATAAAATTCGTTAATAAAGGACGACATTAATATTTAAAAATAAAACCAATTATTCCAGCTCTTATTATTTTCTAAAAGGAAATGCAATTTTTTTTTTCATATTTGTTTTCATGATAAAAGATTTTTTATGTGAATGTATTCCTTTTTCAGTGATATACTTTAACATTAAGTTTTCAAGGAACATTTTTCTATCATATTTACATTTCATGCTTTGCACTGTTATTAATTATTTCAATGATTTTAGTTTTGCCACATCCTAAAAATTATTTATTTTAGAAGTAGCTATCTTTATATGACAAGGGGTACTTTAAGAATTATATTTACTCTCTGTCATATGCAGCTGTTAATTTTTTTCAAATCAGTTATTGAAAATTTATAAGAAATAATGCTGTTAGCGTTCTTCAGAAATCTTCATTTTTTTTTTATTCTGCTTTTAGCTCTGTACTTTAAGCCTGGCATTTTATGAATCTTATTGATCATGGAAAATTCCAAAGAATGCTCATTTTTTTTAAAAAATAAACATCATTGGATGTATGTTGTAAAATTTTTAACTTTGTTGTCTTATAGAATCATTCTTTGTTTTAAAAGAATTTAAATCATATTTGAAAGAGAAATAACTATAAATGAATTGAAAGAAAATACATAAAAATGAATTGAGGAGAAGTATATATATTAATGAATAGATTAAAAATGTATATAAGTGGATTGAGTGGAAATATAAAGATAAATGAATTGAAAGAAAATATGCATTATGTATTTTGTTACATTATCCAGATGGCTGAAAGATAATGTCTGAAACTATCCTTTAAACTGAATGTGTATTTGATTGATAATCCTTTAAATTATTTCTCAATTGGAATTGTATCTGATAATGTTTAAAGCAATCTTTCTCATTCAATATTGAAAGTAACGTAAAATACAAAATTTAATCATCGAAAAGTTAACTTCTGTTAGAATCCTTGACAATCCAATATTCTAATGATATACTTGGAGTATAAGATTAAGATAGAAAAAGATTCATTTTGGAAAATTCATGCATTCATTCATGTTTATCTTTCCCTATTATTTAGAGTTTTTGTATCATTTTTCTGTTTTTACTGGTATTATCGATGCTTTGAAAGGAATATTTGAAGAGCTATAATAGATTTCACGTCTAATGGAGAGAAAAAAAAGTTGGATATATTTCAAAAATCAGGGAAGGAATATCCAGTTTATCTTACATTTAGCATCGATTTAAGTAAAATTAAGGTGTTTTTTCCATAAATTAGAAATATTTAATTTTTTTTTAACATGAAAGGAAATAGTATTTTTAATGGATGTGGAAATTCAACTTGATAGATTTGATACATTTTAGATACTTCTTTCATGGAACTAAGCTTTGTAATAAAATTGAATTTCTCAAAAGATATTTTATAACTGAGAGTATGGAAATAAAAAAAATTATGCTATCCAAACTTTTCATTTGCCATTTATCTTTTTTTGAAAAGTTTAGTAAAATATTTAGTATCACGTAGTGTCCAACACAAACAAAATTAAATATTTATGAAGAGAAATAAACTCTTACAAAAAATTAGAATTAAATTTAACTGTTTTCAAGAAATTAAGTTATTTATCTAAATCTATTACACAAAAAAGATTTAAAAAGTATTCGTTTTTCACGATAGAGGGCACTGCTAAGATAAACTGGTGTTACAATTGCTTACAACCTACTATTAATAGGGGGTCTAAATAAATTTGATACAAATTCATTGATAAGTTAACTTTTGATTAGAGTTACATCAATTATCATCGTCATTTTACGTTAAACTGTCACTGTCAAGGACACCCTGATTTATTATCTAAAAACAATTTAAACGATAGATGGCTTTCTGTGAATATGCTCCAAAGAAGACAAAGATGGTCTCATCAATCGGAAAAGCTATGGCGACAATTTTTTTGGCTGCATACTAATGACTTTTGAGAAAAAAGGAAAAACGATCAATGGACAATACTTCAGTAATCCCATTCCAGAAACCATATTGTCCATTTTTAACTTCACCCCATTTGAACCTAATCAAAAAATTCGGGTAATCGAAAGTCGTATTCTTAATCTAAAAGTTAAATAGGCTTACAATGAAACAAATATTAATCTCTCTCTCTCTCTCTCTCTCTCTCTGTGTGTGTGTGTGTGTGTGTGTGT